>JBBPBX010074929.1:7252-17466 GCA_038048925.1 Garcialebias charrua
ATCAGAGTCAGAGTCAGAGAGTCTTTATTGTCATTTGCACCGCATGTGGTACATGTGATGAAAACGAGATTATGTACACGGGGTCCCAGTTACATCCAACAACAAATGCAAGAGAAAAACAGTAATAACATCTAGAATTAACTAAGAAAAACATCAACTAGTAATACACTAAGCCTAATATAGTGGAAATAAACAGCAGCACGAACATGAGTCTGTATGAGCAGATGGTCACAGATGAACACAGATGAACACAGCAACAAGAAAACAGATCAGCATCAGCATGATGTGATATTTTGCAGTGTTTATTCTTATTATTTATTTATTCATGAGTCTAACAGCCTCAGGGTAGAAGCTGTTCCTCAGTCTAGTGGTTCTACATTTGATGCTCCTCAACCTCCGTCCTGAGGGGAGTGGGGCAAAGAGTGAGTGTGCTGGGTGAGTGAGGTCTTTCATGATGCAGGTGGCTCTTTTCCTGCATCTGGAGGTGTAAATGTCTGTGATGGTGGGGAGACTGACTCCAACAGACTTCTGTGCAGCCTTCACCACTCTCTGCAGAGCTTTCCTCTCTTCAACTGTGCAGCCTCCATGCCACACGTTGATGCTGGAGCACAGGATGCTCTCCACTGCACACCTGTAGAAGGAGGTGAGGACTGGGCTGCTCAGACCAGCTCGTCTCAGCCGTCTGAGGAAGTAGAGTCTCTGATGACCTTTCTTGATCAGGCTGGTGGTGTTGTTGCTCCAGCTGAGGTTATCATTCAAGTGTACACCCAAGTATTTGTAGCTGGAGACCACCTCCACCGCAGATCCACCTATGTTCAGTGGGGCATGGGTGTGTTTGTTCCTTCTGAAGTCCACAATCATCTCCTTTGTCTTCTTCACATTCATGTGAAGATTATTCTCTTTGCACCAGCTCTCCAGATGTTCCACCTCCTGTCTGTAGCTGGACTCATCATTGTTTGTGATGCATCCCACCACCGCTGTATCATCTGCAAACTTAACAATATGACAGCCTGGAAGTGTGGCTGTACAATCATATGTGAGCAGAGTGAACAGAAGGGGGCTCAGCACACATCCCTGAGGAGAGCCAGTGCTGAGGGTTATGGTGGAGGAGGAGAAGTTGTGGATCTTCACGGACTGTGGTCTGTCTGTTAAGAAGTCTAGTATCCAGTTACAAATAGAGGGGCTTAGTCCAAGTGTAGATAGTTTGTCTATCAGAGTTTGGGGGATCATGGTGTTGAAGGCAGATGTGAAGTCCACAAAGAGCAGACGCACGTATGAGTCCTTCTGATCCAGGTGGGTGAGAGCAGTGTGGACCACAGAAGAGATGGCGTCCTCTGTTGATCGGTTCTCGCGGTATGCATATTGATGAGGGTCCTCGTTGATGTTGACGGTTGTCTTGATGTGGGACATGACCAGTTTCTCAAAACATTTAGCGACTATCGGGGTGAGGGCCACCGGTCTATAGTCATTCAGACCAGTCACTGTGGAGCTCTTTGGAACTGGGATGATGGTGGCGGTCTTCAGGCAGGTGGGAACTGACTCCAGTGAAAGTGAGGTGGTGAAGATGTCAGCCAGCACCTCACAGAGCTGGGGCCTCATGTATCAACCATGCGTGCGCACAAAAACATTGCGCACGTCACTTCCCACGCAAAAGCCCGTATGTATCAAAACTGAACTGAACGTGAATATATGCGCATCCAGGTACATATCCACGCAAGCTCCCGAGCAGGCGTACGCACGTTTCTGTGGTTCTTGTTCCTTTGGCGACACTTACAGGTGTTTCAGAGAAACTGAAGCCCCACAGTCTGTGGTTGACTTTAAGAGCGGCTTGAAGACCTTTCTTTTCAACCGAGCATACTCTTCCTCCTCATGATTCTACTTTTGATCTGAGTTGATACTGTTGTTGATTTTAATTGTTTTATTATTTGTCTTATTGACATTCAAATATGTTGCACCTTGTAGCACTTTGAGATTTCCATTAATGAAAAGTGCGTTATAAATTGAATTCATTATTATTATTATTATTATTATTATTATTATTAACAGTTCAAGATGTGTAAATGATTAATATTCCCTCCAAACACACGATTAACAAGTATTACATCCACATGACGCAGTGAAATAAAGGACGCGCAACGTTGTGCCAAAAATAAATTTAACAGGAACGGATTCATTCAGCCTTACTGGAGGTTATAATAAATAGTGTAACACGCAGAGCATTTATTTAGAAACAGATATAGTTTTCCGATCTAGGATATGGCTTATCAGCCGTTTTCAGAAATAATAATTTTCCAGTTTGGCACTGCATGCTGCGCTCTGGGGAGCCGTGCATCACGCGTGCATACAGAAGCAGCGGTCAAACTGTTCCACAGAGGGAGCTGCAGGTCGATCGGGACTGTGCAGTCCAGTCCACACAAAGCCGGATCATGTCCAATGGAATGGTCTCATCCATATGTTTCCAAAGGCTGAGTGGTCGCGCTTGGAGCGCGCGCGCACCCTCACCGGTGTCGACACGGCAGCTGGAGGTGTTTCATTATCTGCGTTTATTGTAGATTTCTCCAAAATGACACGTGAAAGTACACCTTATATAACTTGTAGGAGAGCAAAAGCTTCACAGACAGACTGCGCACAGGGCTGCGGGGCGCGCGCTGCGTCTGGAGACTCCAACATCATGTCATGAAAAGTCTCCACCAAGACGCACAGACTCGTTTCTTCACATCATCTACATAAACAAAGATCTATGTTCTAGCAAACATCCAAGTAAGTTCCTCTGTGTTTACAGTAATAATGGTAATAAACTCGTGCGCAAAGTTAATATTTCCACACAGAATGAATGAATGAGCCGGTTCGCGCACCACAGCAGGGTGCGCGCGCACACAAATACCGACAATCACTCGTTCTTTGCATGATGAACACATTTTATTACTATTCTTACTTAGGATGTTTGTCCTCACTCATATTATATTGAATTCATTATTTTCCCGAATCTAGAAATCATTTCTGATCGCGCAGGGATCAAACAAACATGTCCTTCACACATGCAGGAAGTAATTTGCATCTGTTTAACATATGTAAATGTAGGCGTGTCAGGGGAGGTGTCTCACGTGCGCTCAGTTCCACGTCAATTGTGATGTACAAAAGGAATGTGCGTGGATTCAGGTGTACGCACAGTTTGATAAATCTGGATCTTTTTGTGCGTAGACACTTTTCTGGATTTCACCGTACGTCACTTTTCAGTAGGAAATCCACGCAGGTTTTTGATACATGAGGCCCCTGGTCCGCACATTCCTTCAGAACTTTCCCTGGGATGTTGTTTTATGTTAAGGTCATGGATGTTTATCACTGACTCATGTTAAATTAGAACCATGTAGGTCAGAGACATGTAACTTTATCCACATGTCATGTGAAACTCGTTTTCGGACCAATCAGCCCCTTTGCAAGTTAAAACAGTTTTTAAAAATCTTCTTGTATCTTCAGAGTGGCTCATTTGAGTAATTAGAGATGATGAAAGATATTTATTTGCCAACAAAGTACATGCTCAATAATCCAGGTATACAAGGCAACAATGTTCAGCCAGGTCATCTGGACAGTCTCTTTGACACGTCCCCTCCTCTGGTGCTGGCTCTCTCCCTCATCAACAGTCATGTCAAACTGGTTCAATGGGCCGGCACCGGAGAAGGGGCCGTGCCAAAGAGACCAACTTATCACCAACATAACTACCAGCTTGTTCCACCTTGGAGTGAGCTGTTGGGGGAAGAATCAGTTTTGTGTTGTGTGTTTCTTTGACTGATGAAGTCTTCTGGATGGAAGGTGAAACGTTTCAGCACAAAAAACAAACAAAACAACACTGTCCAGATGACCTGACTGAAAATTGTTGGATACTTATTTACTCAACAGATGGCCTGGGGGGTGGGGGGGCAGTCAGGATGGCGTCCTCTGGTGGCTGCTTCCTGTCCTTGCACCTCCTGGTGTCCCAGTCTATAATTATCATCATCTGTGTTGCCTGCGTGTCCTGTCCAGGTGACACATTAAAAAATTGCACCATTAGCGTTACCTTGACCTACTTGATGGCTCATGACAGTGGTGTGTACTGGTGTGAGTCCAGCTCTGGAGCAGCCAGTACCAGCATCAACCTGACTGTCTCTGGTAAGATCTCACTGTGGACTTCCACTACTGTACTATATAGAGGGAGTCCTCGAGTTACGTCGCCCTCGACTTACGACAACCCGGACTTACGAACGCGCTCCGAACGCTAGTACGTGCTTGTGTTTATAGATGAATGTGTGATAAAATTAAATCATATCCCACTATTAAAGAAAATTGAAGACGATCTTACTAGATGGAGATCTCTACCCATATCACTTATGGGAAGAGTTGCCTCAGTAAAAATGATGGTGCTGCCGAGAATAAATTATTTATTCTCAATGATTCCAAATAAACCTTCAAATGAATGGTTTAAGTCCCTGGACTCTTCTATATCTAAATTCCTTTGGAACAATAAAACTCCGCGTATTAGTTTAAAAACATTACAAAAATCTAAAGATACCGGAGGATTAGAACTTCCAAACTTTTATTACTACTATTTAGCAAACAGATTACAATATATATCAAAGTGGTTAAAACCGAATGCACTAGATGAAACTTGGATAGATATAGAACAAACTTTATGTAATAATATTAGGATTTCAGATCTACCATTTATCAGTACAGATTTAAAAAGACATGTCTGCTTTAAGAGCATCAATATTAGCTCATCTCTGACAGCATGGTGGGAGTATCTGAAAATGACAAAGTCTTCACTACTCCCATGTAGACATACACCTCTCTGGAACAATCCTGACATTCAACAAGAAAATAATATGTTAAATTTCCCAGGTTGGAGAATGAAAGGTATTGAATGTCTGGAACACATATTTGAGGGTATAGACTTTATTCCATTTAATAAATTAATAATACAATATGACATTGATAATAAATATTTCCTACAATACCAACAAATTAAGTCAATTGTAAAAAAGAAATTTAAGCTTAATAAAACATTGTTGGAAACACCAACATGTGTGTTAGAGTTTATTAATTTTCAACCACCCAAATTATTATCTAAAATATACAAAAAATTGTCTAGAATCGATGACTCGATAGCACTACCTGTTGAAAAATGGGAGTCAGATTTATCAATCAACTTTGAACAAAAAATTTGGTCTCAAGTATGTTCAAATACTTTTAAATTGACTAGAATCTCCAATTTACAATTAATACAATATAAGGTTCTCTATAGAGTACATTATACAGGTCAGCGAATGTTTAAGATGGGCTTTATACCATCTAACAAGTGCTCACAGTGCATAAGTAATACACCTGATGATTATATTCACGCGCTCTGGTTCTGTCCACCCGTTCAGAGGTTCTGGGTACAGGTATGTGAAGACTTGTCTAAATGTTTGAAATTTAATATCCCACTCTCTCCATCTGTTTGCTTATTGGGTATCTTTGAAGATGTTATACTAGAAAAAAATACATCCTATATGCTTTTCACTGCCTTATGCATCGCAAAGAAAACCATACTCGTAAATTGGAAAAATAAAAATAATCTTAGCATTAATCAGTATAAAAATCTTCTGTTAGATCATATTAGTCTTGAAACAGCATCTGCCGACACATTGGATCAATCTATTTGGCATTCTTTGATCGGCTCCGTTACGTAGTGAGGGTGGGGGGTCTGGGATGTGGCCTTGTGGGGCATTGGGACTGGAGGGGGGGGAGGTTGGGGTTTGGGGCGCCGGGGGGTTAGGGCTGCTTGGGCGGGGAGGACCTTGTCTTCGACCTGGGGAGGACCGGGGGGGGTTCTGGGGGACATCTACTGGGGGCGGCATGCGGGCCCTCGGGTGGTCGGTGGCGGCGGTCATGGGTCGCCGGTCGGTGACCCGGCTGTGCTGGGGTGGTTTCGGGGTGGGTGCCGGGGGCTTGGGACTCTGGGGGCGCGTCGTCCCCGGGCTTGGGCCTGGTGGGGGTCGGGGGTCTTGGGCTCTAGCCGGCGGGTCGCCGGGCTATGGGCTGGCTGGCGCTCTGGTGCCCAGCTCTGGCCGGGGGCTCTCGGCTCGCTGGTGGGTTGGGGTTCATATGCTGGGGGGTGGGTGTCTGGGGGCGTGACTGGTGGCCAATGGGAGGGAGCGGGCAAACCCAGCCTGGGTGTCTAATGTGTTATGTGTTTTGAAAGTTGTTAATATGAAGGGTGGGTATAGTATTTCTTCTGGGGTGGGGATTAAGTGGATGTCCTGGATGATGGTCTTGGACTATACTTGGCCGGTGTGCGGGCCCCGGTTGGGGCCTGTTCTTGATGCTTCCTGGCTCTGTCGACGGTTGGGCGGGCGCTCTTGGCCGTGTCGTCCATGTGGGATTTTGTGTCCTCTTGGACGGCGGGCTGACTGCGGTTCGCAGGGGTCGTGGCGGCCCTGGCGGGTGTGGGCTGTTGGTTCTGCTGTTGGCGGCCCTCGGGGCCGTGTCCCTCTCTGGTCTTGGCTCAATGTCCTGGCGGTCGGAGAGGTGTTTCCTTTACCTCGCTCCTTGGGTGGACCTTGGCGAGCTGGGGGGTAAGCAGGGTCAGCGGGGGAGCTGACTCGCTGTGGGAGCACTGTTCCTGCAGTTATTTTTCTCCCCATCCCTCAACACGCACCTCCGCCCTCTTCATCTTAAATTAATACATGTAGGGAATTTGGGTCTCGGGTGTGCTGCAATGGTTTTACATCTCTGTTGTTAAGAGCACCTGGGACTCAATTTTATATACACTTTAGACATTCATTCATAAACATCTTCATAAAAGTCACATATAGGGAATGGAGTGAGCACTATGGCTATGGGTGGCGGGATGACATCAATCTCGCCCCCATGCCTATGCTCACTCAACATTATGCATCTAGACAATTAGGGCCTGGGTTAGAGTTGGAGTGGAGGGGAAACTGGTATAATGCCAGCCTTTGCTCCTTCTCTTTCCTTTTTAAATACACTTTACAACAACACTCACCAACAGTACATTTGGGGACGGGGGTGTGTGTGTCGGGGTCTTGATTTGTTAATTTCAATTTTATTTATTATGTATTTATTTATATATTATTTATTTATTTTTCTCTTGCCCCCCTGGTTGCCTTGCGGACATTCTGGGGGTGGGCCGTCAGGGGTTGTGCTGGGGTGTGGGGGGGTTCGGGGCCTGTGGGTTCGCCGTGGGCGGGGCTGGCAGTGCGCTCCCTCTGGGGCTGCTTGGGCTCGGGTGTCCTGTCCTGTCCTGTCGGCAGGGCGCGGGGTGGGCCGGATCTTGGACGTCTGCTGCTCTCCACCCCAGAATGAATGGGTCTACCTCCTGGGTTTGGATGTGGGCTGCCCCATGTAGGGAGCAGGTACATGTCTTGGACCTAGGGGGTATAGAGTGTGCATCGGGATTATGAATGGAGCGTGTCGTTATTGTTTGTCTTTCTGTGACTGAGGGTGAGGATGAGGGTGGGTCTGAATGAGTGTGTCTGTGTATGAATGTTTAAGTGTCAGGCTGGGACTTGGACTGCCCCCTCTCTGATACTTCTGAGGCTACCCAGTGTCGCGCTCCTGCCACGTGGCCCCCTGGTGGGTGTTCCTCTGCCTACGGGCGTGCTTGGGGCCCTCACTATCTGGGGCTGGGCGCTTGGGCGTTTGTCAGCTCGGCCTGGTGGCTGCCTGGTGGGGCTCGGGTCCTCTGGTCCTGTCAGGTCTGGACCTGAGGGATGGGCGTCCCCGGTGCCCGAGCCTCGGTGACCGGCCCTGGGGCTACGTCGGTGCAGCGGGCTCCGGCGGGGGCCTGTGTATTGTCGCTGTTGACCCCGGGGGGTCATTGTGTGTGGTCCCTGGTGGGGTTCGTCCGGTTCTTCCACTTGGTCGGATCTGGGGAGTGGACGAGTGGCTCGTCCTGTTCGGGTGGTCCTGGGGACTCTGGGCTCGGGGTCCTTCCTGGGGTCTTGGGCTTTGATCGCCCCTTCGTCTGTCTCGGGCTTTGGGGGGACGGGTCTCTGATGCTTCACAGTCGCTACTAAATGTTCTATTGGAGGAACCTCATTCACTTATGCATGCTCACAACCACACACAAATGGATGCAGGGATGTATAGTAGATGTATGTAGATGGGTATATAAATGAATATAAATATATATGTATGTATATTGTATATATATTTGTAGGTATGGGTATGTGTATTTATAGAAATATTTGCAAGGTCATGAATATTATCAGTCTTTATGCTTGTATGTTTCGTTGTTGTGTTCTGTCATGTGCTTTGCAGGATTGTGGACGGAGGTTTGGTGTGTTTGCCTTGTGCTCTTTCTGTGGACAATTGTTGTTTTGTTGTTTTGTTTTGTTTTGTTGTCTCACTTTCTCTTTTCTTTCTTTCTCTATTAAAAAAAAAATAAAATAAAAAATAAAAAAAAATAAATAAATAAAAAAAATAAAATAAAAAAATAATAAAAAAATAAAAAAATATTGGAGTGAGAGGATGGCTATAAGGTGTGAAGGGAGGCCATCTATAAATGGAAAAAAAAAAAAAAAAATTGCACCATTAGCGTTACCTTGACCTACTTGATGGCTCATGACAGTGGAGTGTACTGGTGTGAGTCCAGCTCTGGAGCAGCCAGTACCAGCATCAACCTGACTGTCTCTGGTAAGATCTCACTGTGGACTTCCACTACTGTACTATATAGAGGGAGTCCTCGAGTTACGTCGCCCTCGACTTACGACAACCCGGACTTACGAACGCGCTCCGAAGGCTAGTACGTGCTTGTGTTTATAGATGAATGTGTGGTGTAATGTGTTAGCTAACCCTTTGTAAATAAAGTTCTGTGCATGTTTATGGACCAGTATGTACGCTTGTTCAGTCTCATGTCGATTCTCATGTAGATAAACGGGTGTGTGGCACAGCGTACAAACGCCACGTGTTCTGAGTTCTGACTTAAGTCAAAATTAGGTTACGAACGGGCTCTAGGTCCGGAACTCATTCGTAAGTCGGGGACTCCCTGTATATATGTATATACAGCTAGTCCTCGAGTTACGTACGAGTTCCGTTCCTACGCATCGTTCGTAACCCGATTTTGCTGTAAATCGGGGACCAGTCGAGCCTCCACTGATACACGTACATGTAGGCTACATGTACGGTATTGTAAGTTACCAAGCACTTCGTCTATAACACAGCTACATAATTATCAAAAAACACATACAGTACTGTACAGTACATTTAGAGACATACAACAGTAATTAAATAAAAAAATACTATTTCTTACTGTCAGCTGGTCTCTGCCGCCCGTCAACTCCGGGCCGCGTTAGCATTTTAGCCCCCGTTAGCTCGATGTCGTCCCTACAAGGCGAACTCCCGGCTGCAACAGCCATCTCCTGCTGGCGAGCATGTTTGCTCGTGGCTCCTCCAGTCATGCTAACCTGAAGCTAACCTTAAAATGGCGGACATGGCGGCATTTCCGGAAACTGCGGAAATAGGCTTAAAAATTATAATTAAAAAATAATAATAATGATACTTTATTTATAAAGCCATTTAAAACAACCACAGCTGCAACAAAGTGTTGTACACATGAAAGTAAGAATATTTAAACACAAATTCATTTTTTTTATTTCATATTTTTATTAATTATGATGCGTTCGTAAATCCGAATGCTCTAGTCCTGTCAGAAAAAGAAAAAGTCACAAATCTGGGAGTGATAATGGATCCTTCCATGAAACTCAACAGTCATGTAAACATGATCGTCAAATCCTGTTTTTTCCAGCTGAGGTGTCTGTTTAAGCTGAAGCCCATATTATCCAAAAATGACCTGGAGACAGTAATACACACATTTATTACATCTAGGCTTGATTACTGCAATTCACTCCTGTCTGGTATCAGT
The DNA here is from genome assembly GCA_038048925.1 of Garcialebias charrua. Classification (NCBI taxonomy): domain Eukaryota; kingdom Metazoa; phylum Chordata; class Actinopteri; order Cyprinodontiformes; family Rivulidae; genus Garcialebias; species Garcialebias charrua. Next base: position 17,154 of record JBBPBX010074929.1, read on the forward strand.
CAGGCCTCCATTGCACGATTACAACTGATCCAGAACGCAGCAGCCTGATTTTTAACCAGTACAGACAAAAGTTAGCACATTACACCAGTCTTGGCCTCCCTGCACTGGTTCATCTTCAAATCCAGTTCAAAATTCTCCTGTATGTCTACAAATCACTGGACAGTCTCGCCCCCACCATCTCTCTGATTTGCTACACCCGTCCACCACGTTCTCTGAGGTCAGTGAACCAGTTACTTCTTACAGTTCCAGGAACTCGTCTTAAGGTCAGAGGTGACAGGACCTTCTCTGTAGCAGGACCAAGACTTTGGAAAGA
>JBBPBX010074930.1:0-17466 GCA_038048925.1 Garcialebias charrua
TAACTCTCTAACTCTGACTCTCTGAACTCCTGGAGCAAACGTCAAATCAGCTGCATTTTGCCACGCCGCCCAGGTAAAATGCAGCTAATTTGACCATTAAAGTGCATTTATTAAGGAAAAGTTCAACTGAGACACACCTTTGCTATAATTTTGAGCAAGCAAATAATTACTTTTAAATGTTAATCTTGTTAAATGCTTGTTAAAGTCTTCCCGTGCACACTCCCATGGCTGCCATTTGGCAGGCAATCGATTTTTGGCACAACACCGGCCCACGTTTCCGGGTGGTCAGCTGTGACGCATAATTGATGCGACTTATATGGCAAAGCGACTTATTTATGTTTTTTCCACTTTGTTAGACATATTTGGACTTTTCAGAAGAAAATGGCAGGCTTCCAACACATATGAATTCAGCCAACATTAGTCTCCTATTAAAACCAGGCAAAGACCCAGTATTATCTACCAGTTATCGTCCAATCTCTCTTATTAATGTCGATGTTAAAATAATCTGTAAAGTCTTATCTAAAAGATTAGAGAAGATAACTCCTCTCATTATTCATCCAGACCAAAATGGATTCATAAAAGGAAGACACTCAACCACAAACACTCGCAGATTATATAATTTAATAGAGTATTCATATAGTAAAAATATTGAAGCAGCGATTTTGTCTTTAGACGCAAAAAAAGCATTTGATAGAATAAATTGAAATTTTTTTTATTTGCTACCTTGGTTAAATTTGGATTTGGGAACTATTTCATTAATTGGTTAAAAATATTATATAACTCACCAACAGCGTGTGTCAGGACAAATAATCAAATGTCCTCAAGCTTCTGTTTACAGAGGGGCACCAGGCAAGGTTGCCCACTTTCACCAGCACTATTTGCTATTTTTATTGAACCTTTAGCAGCAGCAATCAGACAAAGTGCTGATATTAAAGGCATACAGTGTAAAAATATAGAACATAAAATTAGTCTTTATTCTGACAATGTTTTACTTTTCCTTCAGAACTCAGAAAACTCAATATCTAATGTTATCGAATTAATAAACTCATTCTCAGAAGTTTCTGATTATTCTATAAATTGGACAAAATCTACAGCTCTTCCAATAAATTGCGTGTTTAATACTTCTCTTAATGAAAGACTACAATCAGGTAACATTTCGTACTAGGGTATTAATATTTTTCCTAAACTGGAAGATTTACTAAAATTGAATCATATCCCACTTTTAAAGAAAATTGAAGATGATCTTACTAGATGGAAATCTCTACCCATATCACTTATGGGAAGAGTTGCCTCAGTAAAAATGATGGTCCTGCCGAGAATAAATCATTTATTCTCAATGATTCCAAATAAACCTTCAACTGAATGGTTTAAGTCCCTGGATTCTTTCATATCTAAATTCCTTTCTTCTGTCTTTCTGTTCTGGCAGCTGAAAGAGGCAGTCGCTTCTGTCTTTTCCTCCCCCGTCCTTCCCCCCCACCCCCATGCTGCTGCTTCTTGTCTTGTCTGCAGCTTCTCATGAAGCACCTCGGATTGGGTGGTATGGGCAATCAACTCTACTGAAAGATTTCAACAAAAGGCAAGGCACGGGGGAGCCGGCCCATCCCCGCAGACGAAACGAGAGGATACGCCATGGATTCCGATGGAATGGTGAGCGTCTCGCTCTCTGTGTGCTCTGAGGGAATGTGAAGAATCTGGATTAAATTGGAGTTACGATGGCAGCGCTTTGCTTTTTTTGGCGTTTTGTGGAGCACTGGCCTATCGGCAAATGAGGGAGAGATTCAGCAGGACCTAATGCTGGAGCACCCGATCTGATCTGCGCCGTGACCTCGGAAATCAGCTGTTTATGAGCTAATCCGGAAGGTGAACACGATCTCTGAGGATCGCAGATCATCTGCTCGGATTGGGACTCTGGACGCTGTTGGTCAACATCTAAGGGCCACAGCTTGGATCAGTGGAAAAAGTCCCGAATTGGACCATATCAGAGTTGCCCAGCAGGACTCAAGGCTGAAGGAAATTATACTGTCTGCCTGAAGTGAAAAATATTTGTAATCCTTATCTGACTTACCCTAAACAGCCTTGGAAAAGGCTGGATATCAAATTTCTCCTGAGACGTGTTTTACTGAGGCAAACAGCTGCACCTACCGCTACCTCCCCCTCTCCCGGAGAACTTTTCTATGAGCGTTATCGGAGGCCGGCTGGTTACATCTCAGAACTGTTTGCTATCTGGAATGTCTCATGGACAGAAATCTCACTGCCTCAGTCTCAAAATGCAACATGTGATTGTCTTAAATGTGCTTCTGGTATAGTTTTTTGTGTCTCATATGGTGTCATGAAAGACAAAATGTGATACATCTTTTTTTAATACCAACACTGTGACCCTCATGGTTCTTTCCTTGTTTTCACACCTTTGACCTTCATCCCGATACAGATGGGAGAGGCCGCGCTGAAGAACATAATGTGATATGATGTCTCATGTGGTCTGATAGCAGCAGCTTCACACACTCGCCCCCTTCAGGATGACTGTGTGTACATATTCACGCTGTACTGGTGCAAACTTGTGCAATGTTAATAAAAGTACTCTGACTCCTTTGGAAAAATAAAACCTCACATATTAGCTTAAAAGCATTACAAAAATCTAAAGATACAGGAGGATTAGAACTTCCTAACTTTTATCACTACTATTTAGCCAATAGGTTACAATATATCTCAAAGTGGTTAAATCCAAATGCACTAGATGAAACTTGGATAGACATAGAACAAACTTTATGTAATAATATTAGGATTTCAGATCTGCCATTTATAAGTACAAATATAAAAAGACATGTCTGCTTTAAAAGTATCAGTATTAGCTCATCGCTGACGGCATGGTGGGAGTATCTGAAAATGACAAAGTCTTCACTGCTCCCATGCAGACATACGCCTATCTGGAACAATCCTGACATACAGCAAGAAAATAATAGGTTAAATTTCCCAGGTTGTAGAATTAAGGGAATTGAATGTCTGGAACACATATTTGAAGGTATAGACTTTATTCCATTTAATAAATTAATAATACAATATGACATTGACTATAAATACTTCTTAGAATATCAACAAATTAAGTCTATGGTTAAAAAGAAATTTAAGCTTAATAAAACATTGTTAGAAACACCAATATGTGTGTTAGAGTTCATTAATCTTAAACCCCCCAAATTACTGTATTATCTAAAATATACAAGAAATTGTCTAGAATCGATGACTCCATAACGCTTCCTGTTGCAAAATGGGAGACAGATTATCAATCAACTTTGACCAAAACACCTGGTCTCAAATATGTTTCAAAACATTTAAAATTACTAGAATCTCCAATTTACAATTAATACAGTATAAAGTTCTCTATAGAGTACATTAAAGGTCAGTGAATGTTTAAGATGGGATTTGCATCATCTAACAATTGCTCACATTGCACAGGCAATATACCTGATGATTATATCCACACACTCTGGTTTTGTCCACCCGTTCAGAGGTTCTGGGTCCAGGTATGTGAAGACTTGTCTAAATGTCTGAAATGTAATATCCCACTCTCTCCATCTGTTTGCTTATTGGGTATCTTTGAAGATGTTACACTAGAAAAAAATACATCACGCATGATTTTCACTGCCTTATGCATCGCAAAGAAAACTATACTACTGAATTGGAAAAATAAAAATAATCTTAGCATTAATCAGTATAAAAATCTTCTGTTAGATCATATTAGTCTTGGAACAGCATCTGCCGAAACATCGGATCAATCTCTCTGGCATTCTTTGATCAGCTCTGTTACATAGTGAGGGTGAGGGGTCTGGGATCTCGCCTTGTGGGGCTTTGGGGCTGGTGTGGGGGGGTGTCGGGGTTTGGGGCGCCAGGGGGTTCTGGAGCTGGGCTGTTGGGGTGTCTGGGCAGGGGGGCCCTGCTTTCGCCCTGGGGAGGACTTGGGTGGTTCTGGGGGATGTCTGCTGGTGGCTGCATGCGGGCCCTCGGGTGGTCTATGGTGGCAGTCATGGGTCACCGATCGCTGGCCTGGCTGTGCTGGGGTGGGTTCGGGGTGGGCGCTGGGTGCTTGGGGTTCTGGGGGCGTGTGGTTTCCGGGCTTGGTCCTGGTGGGGGATCTTGGGCTCTGGCGGGCGGGTTGCTGGGCTTTGGGCCGGCTTGCGCTCTGGTGCCCGGCTCTGGGCGGGGGGCCCTCGGCTCGCTGGTGGGTTGGGGGTTTGTGGGCTGGGGGGTGGGGTGTCTGTGGGCGTGACCAGTTGCCCGTGGGAAGGGGCAGGTTGACCCAGCCTGGGTGTCTAGTGTATGTTATGTGTTCTGAAAGTTGTTAGTATGAAGGGTGGGTGTAGTATTTCTTCTGGGGTGAGGACTGGGTGGATGTCCTTAGTGATGGCCTGGGCTATGTGTGGCCGGCTGGCTGGCCCCTTTCTTATGGTGGGGGCCCGCTCCCGGTGCTTCCTGGCTCTGTTGGTGGAGGCCCTGTCCCTCTCTGGTCTGGAGCTCAATGGGCCTGGCGGTCAGAGAGCTGGTGTCTTGGCCTCGCTCCTTGGGTGGACCCTGGGGAGCTGGGGGTGCCTGTTGGGTCAACGGGGGAGCCGACTCCCTGCGGGAGCATTTGGTCCTGCAGTTATTTTTCTCCCCATCCCTCACCGCGCACCTCCACCTTCTTCATTTTGAAATTTCATACATGTAGGAATTTTGGGGCTCAGGTGTGCTACAACAATTTTACATCTCTGTTGAACGGAGCCACCTGGGAGCCACCTGGGACTTTTTTTTTTTTCTTTATTCACATTTTCTTTTAAATAAAAAGGAGTTTGTTTGGTTAACAAACTCCTTTTTATTTAAAAGAAAATGTGAATAAAGAGAAAAAAAAAGTAAAATAACTTTGTCCCAGGCGGGAAGCGAACCCACTTCTCCCGGTCAAAACGACAACGCATTAACTCGTTGTGCTATTCGGACGGACTGAATTTTCAGGTGTCCAACTTGCTCATATAGCAATCACTCCTCCTGACATTTTAGCTGCACGTAAAAGTTAGAGATTATTCGTTATATTTTAAAACCCTGGCTGCGCGCAACAGTTAGACAATATTAGTTATTGTTTAATGCTGTTTAATGACATTCAGGTCGCGCTGAAAGGCGGAAATGGGTGTGCGCTTCGTGTTATTTACGTTGTAACATAAGCTGATTTGTGATCAGTTATTAACAAAAATTAAACGCAGAAACACTAATATATATATATCCAGCTAACAATTTTTTTTTTGCCGAGTCTCCTCTCTTAAAACACGAACACTCCACCCACGTGAAGAGAGCACCCCACCCACTTCCAGAGAACTGCCCACCCACTTCAAGGCGGCTTTGCGGCAAATGCGTAATGAACGCGGGTGGCCCAGAGCCACCCAGGGGAGCCCCGGGCCATTGAGGGCTGGCCAATGCGTAAACGGCTTGTGTGTCAGGCTGGAACTTAGGCTGCCCCCTCTCTGATACAGCTGGGGCGGCTTGGTGTTGCGCCCCTGCCACGCGGCCCCCTAATGGGATGTGCCCTTGCCTGCCGGCGCGCTTGGGTCCCTTAGTGTTGGGGGCTGGGAGCTTGGGCGTGTGTCGGCTCGGCCTGGTGGCTGCCTGGTGGGGCTCAGGTCCTCTGGTCCTGTTGGGCCTGGACCTGGGGGGGTGTGCGTCCTCCGTACCCGGGCCTTGGTGCCTGGGCCTGGGGCTACATCGGTGCAGCGGGTTCCGGCGGGGGCCTGTGGGTATGTCACAGTTGGCCGCGGAGGATCATTGTATGTAGTCGCTGGTGAGGCTCTTCCAGTTCTCTCCTATGGTCGGATCTGGGGGGTGGGTGAGTGGTTCGTCCTGTCCGGGTGGCCCTGGGGGCTCAGCACTTGGGGTCCCTCTTGGGGTCTTGGGCTCTGGTCCCTCCTTTGTCTGCCTCGGGTCTTGGGGGTCGGGTCTCTGATACTTCGCGGTCACTATTGAATGTTCTATTAGAGAAGCCTTATACACTTATGCATGCTCACAACCACACACAAACAGATGCAGGGATGTATATGTGAGTATCGTATGTAGATATGTAAATGTATATGTGACTGCATATGCATGTATATGTATGTATGTATGTATATATGTTGGTATAGGTATATATATTTGTAGAAATCTACTGCAAAGCCATGAATATTCTAAGTCTTTTATACATATGTATTTTGTTGCTGTGTTCTGTCATGTTCTTTGCAGGTTTACAGACAGCAGTCGGGTGTATTTGCCTTGTGCTCTCTTTGTGTATATTTATTATATTTTGTAGTCTTTCCTTTCTTTCTATCCTATTAAAAAATCATAATGGTGTGAAGAGGATGGCTGTAAGGTGAGAAGGGAGGCCATCTATAAAAGGAAATGAAAAAAAAAGACATACTATTTGGACTGGTGCGACATGTATGGCGGCAAGTATGGTACTCAAACCATGACATCTCATCTATAACGTTATTTTCAAGTTTTGACCAAAACGACCACCTCTTCATTTCTCAACAAAACAAAACAAAAATATTTTAAGTACATTAAAGGTGGCAGGTGATGTGCATTCCTTCAATCAGTGCTTTAAAACATTTCATAGGATTAAAGTCCTCAGCCAGGAGACAATGACAGTTAATTGAACTTCACTTTCCTACATGGAGGGGACAACGTTCATTATGAGAACGGGAGGAAGCTTCTTGTTTGTCAACCCCCTGCGGCTTGATGGAAATTAGATGAAACGAACTCTTGACCCTTCCACATAACTTACAATTCTCTGACCTATTTTTAATAACAAAGAAGACACATTTCAATCTGTCACCCACAGAGCTGGTTTTAGCATGCCAGAGACACAAAAGGATAAATACGGGAAATCACATCCGTTACTGCTGATTATTGCGGAAATTTTTATGATCTCATCTTTCCAACATTCATCCCCGACTCTATAATTAACCAAGTGGAGAAGAGTGTGTTTTGTTTTGTGTTATAACTGCACCGTCTGGTAATTACGGCTCAAGCATGAACTTATCAAATCTCTAATAGCCAATAATAATAATAATAAAGATCTGTCAATTCTAACTGTCTCCATTGGTACTTAGTCTGTCCATCCTGAATTAAAGTATAAAGCCAACTATATACGTGTGTGTTATCTTCCAGTTCTCTGTCAGTCATTTAATCCTCAGGACATCAGTTGCTCTCACACACCCGTATGCTCCACATGGCATTGTGCAGACTCCACAAACCAAATCAATTTGTGTATGAATGATGCACTGAAATATTCCAGCGCTGCCTCTATTTTATCTTCCTCCTCCTTCACACTCAAACACATCCATTCAGGAGACATCGACTACAAATGCTTTACTACCCTCATGAGTGTTCACACATAAATATCAGTAAGGTCATGCTTTCATGTGGAAAGGTCAGTGTCTGGGGATCTTGCAGGGGGAATTGATATAGCAGAATACAGGGTATTATTCAGGCCGGGCCTAACGGGCTTGGACTAATTCGACTTGAATGAACAAAAAACCGTTTCGTAAGGAGGCTTTATAGTTGCTATGCACGCTGCCAGTTCATAGAAAATCTTACAAGACCAGCCAAGGCGGAACAATATTTAATTTTCTCCCGTCAACAACTGACATTATATAGGACTGCAGCACTGCTCGCTGGACTGGCCCCTCAGCTCCCCAGCTGACAATAACATCAAATAATTTACTCAATCTAAAATATTTTCTGTGGTTTTTCACCAAATACTCTCTCAAGAAGTTCTTACGCTGCACGGCCTGAGGGATTATCTCGTTAGGTTTGTTTTAGGAGGAATAATTTTTCACTGCTCAACCTTTTGAGCAGGCATCTAGAAACTCTGATGGGTTTTAGTGAATAAGAAAACAGCCTCGGTATCAAATTACTATCACTGCCGTTCAGTCGTATAGGAATAATTATGCCTCCACGCTGTTGATTTACATAAAACACAGTACAGTCATGAATGAAATGCTTGACTGGTTTAACAAGTGCCAAGATTGAAATCAGAAGCAAATTAGACGAAAGATTCTCAGCAGATATGACAAGACAGAGGAAGTACATCTTGGAATAATCAGAATTTATTGTAATCTTAATAAAGCACTGGGGGAAAAAATGCTCTGAACCTCTGCAATAACATTACAAGGATTGTTTTCCTGTTCCATCATGAGCCAGTGGCAACAAAGTCGCTGGTGATTCTCTGCTTCGTTTGCACCAGAGCTTCCATTAATTCCCTCATTGATTGGCTAGACGCTGGGATCACCTAGCCAGATCTAAATCAGTCACTAATTAAAAGAGCAAGATGAAAAGCAGCCGACAGTGCAGCCCTTCAGGACCTATAAGGTGAAACATTCTGTAACAGCTACAAACTGGGAAGCTGCTTAAGACTCGCAACAAGAAAAAAAAAAGAAGCAACATCTTTCTCCGCATGGCAACGACTCTGAGGATAAACAGATTAAAACTAGAGTGAAAAGCCTTAAAGCGATAAGTCAGATCTTTCCAAGTGAAGTTCTGTGGAACAATTAATGTCTTACCTGTCGTAGATAGCTCTTTGAACAACCTTAGTTTGGAGAAATGGAGTTACAGCTTGTCTGAGCGAGACCAATGCCAAAGTGGGTTGCTGTTATCTTAAAACAACTGCAGTTGTAAAGTTTTAATAGCAGTTCATGCAAAACCTTCACATCCACATCATCCACATAATACTGTACACTGGTGTGTCCATGGATTCTTCAGGTCATTTGTAAAGGCAAAAAGTAGCAGCTATTTGCAACACTTCTGGCCGTACTGACATAATATTTTAGAGACTGACATTTCACACAAAAACACCCCTCAAATTTCTCCATCTCCACCGCCATTTTCTAACACTTATCAGTTTCGAGTTGCAGAGGCAGCAGGTCCAGGAGCGAAATGTAGACAACTCCCTGGTGATTCTCCAGCGCCTCATGGGGACCCCAAGGCAAAAAAAATAAAAGAGATATACTGTATAATCTAACAAGGTGAAATCAGGTCCGCTGGACAGGTTCTTCTCGCCCAGAGAATATATATAATCCCTGCAGCGAGTTCTGGGTCTGCCCTGGGGTCTCCTCCCAGTAAGATATGCTCAGAAAATCTCCAAAGGGAGGCGTCCTAATCCGAACCACCTCAGCTGACTCCGTTCAACGTGAAGGAGCAGCAGCTCTACACCTCAGATTTGTTAACAATTATTTAGTTCTTCTTCAAATATTCACCACCTCCCTCCCTTTTACTCGTATGTGAAGCACAACAAGCATCAGAACAACAACGAAAGGTTTGAAAATAGACAAAACTGTTTTAACAAGGGATAACTTCATGAGGGCTTTAGGATTTAGACCCACTGACTGTTTCTGGTTTAGATTTAAAAATTGACTGTGTCCACACCGTCGGGGTTAGGGATTACAGTGGATTAGTCTACTGTAATACAAAGGTCCCCAACCCTGATTCTCATGGCCCACCATCCTGCATGTTTTAGATGTTTCAACACACCTGACTGAAATGAACAAGTCGTTGACTCATCATTCTGTTAAACTTGATGACATTATAACTAGGTACTGTAATTCAATTGTTTGAAGCAGGTGTGTTAAAGCAGGAAAACAGCTAAAGCATGCAGGACAGTGGTCCATGAGGACCAGGGTTGGAGACCTCTGCTTTAATGGAGCAGAAGCTTCAGGTACAGAGATGTTTGCTGCTTCTAATTCTCCTTGCAGAGGACCCTTTGGTTTCTTCATTCTCTCTGTTCTGATGGATCAGTGGGACAAATGTATACTGGAAGCACAGGTGCATCTCATCTGTGATAGTTTCCACTTAGCAATCCTTTCAAAATAAACTACAGTTGCAGAAACTGACAAAAGAACATTAAGAAATGTTTTATTGGTTTTAGCAGTAGCAGGTAGCCCCTATCTAGAGAAGCACAAGGATGATTAGGAAACCAACGTTGAAGCAGATGGTCGTATGCCCTGAGCCTAGTTCTGCTAAACGTTTCTTCATCATGACAGAGTTTTTCTTTCCACTGTCGTCTTCATGTTTGCTCAAGTGAGTTATGCGATGGAGTTCAACTCAAAGCAGTCTGCTTCTTAAATTGTGTTAACATAATTTTATATATGAACGTTTCTGTTCGGTGCAGCTGAGATGACTTCTGCTGTGACTTGGTGCTATATAAATAAACTGAATAGAACTGAAACAACTTGGCATGTTATTATCAGATGCTACAATAAATACTTAATTCTATTTTTTTATGAGAGGTGCAACCGTTAAACTATTTCTTTGATAGTTTTATGTTTATTTTAACAAGCCTTCAAATATTCAAAGAATAAAATAGTTCTGCCAGAAAAAAAAAACTAACACAAAATAGAACGTCAACAACAATGTAAAGTTTTACAGAATGGTGTTCGCGTGAAGCATTATCATGTTTTATGAGATCATTTTTTTTAAGGCAGCAGAAATCCCATTTGGTCTCGGCCTCAGTCAAACTAATCATTAGCGCCTCAGTTCAGTCAGGATTAAACTATTTCTTCAAACTGAAGTCGTTCAAAGAGCTACCTACAACAGGGGAGATACAAAGTGCTCGTGAACTTTCTACAGAAGCAAACTTCAGAAAATCTTTTGCAGAAACGTTAGCTTTCACCGACTGTTTTTCTAGCTTTGTCCAAGGTCACAAACAGGCAGGTAAACTCATCCACAGTCGCATTAAACACATCGGTGTTTGCATGGAGGCCACCTTTGTTGCCACACTTACAAACCTTTAAAACTAATTTATATATATACATTTATAGGTAGCTACTAAACAGTGTATGTATCCCATCTTTTGCTGATTATGTTTATTAAATGTTGGTGTTTTTGGTGTTGGTGAAACTTTTTATACTTTTATACTACTATGAAAAACTACTATGGAAAAAAAAAATACTCAGGACAGTACTAAACTTTTATTATTTTCAGTTTATGCTTGTTTATTAATTGTTTAGTGTTTAGTGTTTAAATGGTTACTGTTGCACCGAGGGACTGAGAGAGAAATGCAATTTCAATCCTGTGTATGTCCTGTACATATTGCAGTTCTGACAATAAAGTTGACTTTGACTTTGATAACAATGCAGACGTGCAGTTTTTTGCCCTCTTCACAGCACATCTGGTTCTGCCCACGCTCACAACTTAAGGTGTTAGTGACACTTCTGTCATTCTGTCCTATAAACACGGCTGGATAACTTTGGCTCTGGAAATGTACTAGCGAGCTGACAGAATCCCCACAGCGGGGGAAGAAATGTTGAGGACTCGGACCAGTGAAACACTTTCAGAGGAAGCCTCGGAGGATTGTCAAGCAGTGGGTGAGGCGGTTCAGAAAGAGATGTCAGATCTCCTCTGACTCGTCGTCACATCACCAAATCAATTAGCTCACTAATCTTGTGATGTTTGCTTCAACACAATGAATATGTAATATCTGTCTCCTTCTTCTTTTTTTACATACTTGACACATAAAGCTGCAGCGTCTCATCAGACAGTTGTTGAGCAGTCGATGATGGCTGACGTTTTTATTTTTTTATACCCTAATATTGTACAGAAGTTAAATCATAAAAAGGCAGAGAAGGAAATGGCTACTGTCAAGAGAAATGAACAATTTGTGACAACTATGACTTGCTTTTTGGGAAGAAAAATAAAAAATAAAAAATCCAAGCGGCAAAACAACTGCAGCTACTGGCAATTACATCAAATTATTATTCCACACAAACAACTGGTTCAGTTCGTCAAAAATAAGCCATTCGTTGTTTGTTTTCATTTGGTTTAGCGGTTTAATAAACCAATAAATAGACTAATAAATGATCAGGCCTGAGATAATTCTTCTAATCATCCTAATCATCTAGAAATGAACAGCGCTTGTTGGTTTGCGAGCTCATGAGAGATGACTCAAAATGAGCAAGATGTTGAAATTCACCAAAAAGCAAACACCCAAAGTTTGAGTCTTAAAGATGACACAGAACATCCAGTGCCAGCGACTATCCGCTATTTCCCATCACCGCTCGGTGCAAATTGTGCGAATGAGCGTCTTGATTTGACAAGAGCTCAAACCCAGAACGCTTCAGCCTGTGACAGGGAATGGCATGGCTAACTCTGAATGGGTTATCTAACAATCAGCCTGATGAGCCCCAGATCAACGTCGGCATCCTTCATTGGCTCATTTGAAAGATTAGACTGAAGCTGCCATTAGAACATTTGAAGTCTTCCAGGAGGAAAAATAAAAAAAAGACCTTCAATCCGACGAAAGCGTCTCATTTAAATAATGAAAGCACACTGCTCTAAGTTGGTACAATTTAATTACAAGTGCTAAATTTACTGGCATACAAGCCTATTGTGCTGTTCAGCGGCGAAGGGCCGTCTTAATTTACCAGGCTGGTTTTAGAAGCTGTTGCTATTTAGATGCAGGGACGGAGCACAACAAACAAGCCCTCAAAGCCATCAAACTGTCTTTATCTGAGGTTTCCCTCAGCTCTGAGCAGACTTTTTCCTCTCAGCCCTCGTGTTGTACTGTAGATATGCTATGCAAATTCCATTCAGGTGCAAACGCACATATTTGCATTTACAGCTGCATAGTTGGTGTCTGTTTATTGAAGGAATTTCACTGTCAAACCTGACAAAAATAAGGGGAAACAGCTCATTTTTAAACGACAAAGCAATAAAACGACTTCCATCTTTGCATCCCGTGCTTGCACCTTGTAAATCTGGCGTGCTCACTCCAGTACAAAGCCAGCTGTAAATGCCCTTTCCTGGTTTCTTTCAGAGGAGAATGACAAACGGTGACGAAAGCTCGCCCTGCGTGCAGCACGGAGGAGTCTCACAGATCAGGACGCATGACACCACAGCACAGGATGGCATGGGCTGTGAATACAGCTCTACATGGATTTTATAAATGCCCCCATTTCCTCTTTTTAATAAGCACTTATGCTGTCACTTCCTGCCCCATCCATCATCATGAGTGACCGCACTCACTATGCAAAACACCGCGCACCGCAAAACCCTCCTGCACATCTTTCCATCTTTCTCTATTAGTTTTTTCATTCTCTCGTTCTCGTTTTGATCTTTGCATGCATGTTAGTGGCATTGCAGTGTGCACACAAAGTGCATATATAATGTATATATATATTTTTTTTCTTTTTATGTGCACTGTATGGGCATGCATCCCATGGGCAAGGTCCTCTCTCATCCAAAATTGTGACTTGTGTCTGTTTTTCTGAGGTATTCATTGTTTGTGTATCATGCTTTTGTTGTGTTTGTGTGTCTGACTGCATCCCCTAGGGGTTTCTCCCTGAGTGTACTTTCTGTGAGTTTGTGTGCCTGTGTGTGTTGTATGCAGTCATGTGAAGCTGTGTGCCTTCTAGCTGCTTCCAGACTTGTATTCCCAAAACACGCCGCAGGGGTTTGGCTCAGCTTTACACACACACACCTGCATACATACATATCTGTGTGTGTTTGTGTTTGTGTGTGTGTGCAAGAAGGTGTGGGACCTGACCTGAACACTAAATTGTCCCTCAGTGTTTTTGTCTGATTGTATCTTTGTGTGAACCAGTCCATTTGTGTGCATTGTCCATCTATGTCTCTTTCATCCTCCACCTGGTTGTTAAGTGACTTCCTGTCCTTTTATTCAAAGGATGGGTTTGCATGTCTTGGTCCAGCGTTGGGCTCTATCTAGGCTGGAAGTGGTACCTCAGGGTGCAGCTGTCTCTATGCTGAATATATATAAATCCAAAAGGCGAGCTGAGTCCATGCTCAAACAATTTCAAACCTCAATTATTCTACTGTAATTTCCCATAAACTGTGCAGGAGATCTGCACTTACAGACCTGCAGCTCTTTAACAAATACAAGTGAGACTGACTTATAAATCATTTTAGCTTTTCTCTGCACCGTGCTATTGTAAAATGCACAATTATGCCACAGTTTTATCTAATTGGGTACTTTAGGTTGTCAGTAGTAACCGTTGTAAGAGCAGTCATGAGCGGAGATTTGAGCTACCTGCACTGACAAGTTGGTCTAAGGACAATTGTTAGATAAAGCCAAAATTAAAACTCCCAAGTTCATCAAATTTTATCTATATTCCTTTTATTAACATTTTAAATCTGGATCGGTACATCAAATATGAAGTTCATGAGCTTTTCCTACTAATTATTTACCCCAAACAAAAAGTGACAGCTGATAGGTAGCGCTACGTGGCTCTTCCTGCTAGATCCCAACATTCTGCTGTGGAAAGCTGCATTTTGGCATTTCCACAGATATTATTTTCACACCTGCCACACACCTACACATGTCTGCAGACCAGTCAAAACAGTTCACTCAGCAGGACGGAAAGTAAGCCCTGTAGAAAGTGTTCAAAACAACACGACCAAGACTCTGAGGTGTTTACACAGCCTCTTAACTCCACAAATATCAATCTGATGGGATCAGATGACATCTGTGGGATGAGAGACCCCACATTACGATTCACAGGGCCCACCCGTTCTGATCCTGTTTGAGACTCCAGGATAACTCCAGGGGGGGGTGTTTTTCATGTCTTGAGGGGCTTGGGTGTCACATTTGAGTGTTTCATGATGTAATAATTGTGTGTTTTATGCAAAGCTGTAACTGTTTTTTTTTTATGTAGGCTCTGCTTTCATACGTTGATTATTAAGAAATAATTCAATCTGTAAACGGTTCAATACCATATTGTGTGTTTATGCAAAGCTGTAACTGTTTTTTTTTTATGTAGGCTCTGCTTTCATACGTTGATTATTAAGAAATAATTCAATCTGTAAACGGTTCAATACCATCAAAACATGTCAACACAGGTCCCAAGAGTTGAGTGTGATGTGTTCAGTCATTTAATAAATTATGCTTTGAAAAAAACAATAAAAATGAGCTTTGTGTTTTCATTCGGTACTTTAAACTTCCTTATCGTGTCAAAGCAACCAGATGTCTATTGTGTCAACGTTTATGAAGCGTTCACTCTACTGTGATCCATTCTTCTTCCATACGTTTTTCGGTGTAGTGATATAGACACTCGTCTCTGACCTGGATTTACACCTTTTCACATCTCTCTGAAACTCTTAGTGTTACACTTTTCTTGAAGCTCCCAAGGAGACAAGTGGACACTATTTTATTACATTTATTTTGAATTAAGAGACAAAAATCAATCAGAAGAGACTTCCTTTTAATTTGTGGTAATTCAGAATTATCTCTTGTCATTTTTATGATTATTGGTTATTCATGTGAGCAGTGTTATTCTTCAATATGCTGTATGATCATGGTTTATGCTGTACCAATGCTGGTCACTTCTTCATATGATGAATCAAAGCATCACCTGTTATTATTCATATGAACAGTATATTCTTAATATGTGAATGATCTTACTAAGCTGGTATATTTTTTCTATGCCAAAGTGCGAGAACATGTCAGAATGATCTTCCAGACTTTGTTTTAAATTGTTAAGAGACACTATGATCACGTCTTTAGACTAAACTTGTCGTTCTGTCTCCTTTCTCTGAAAACAAATCCCTCTACTCTCAAAACAGATTCTCTGTTTGTTCACACCTGCTAGTCTTCTGACGCACTATCTTCTCTCCTACCCTGAGTGGCCCTCACGCGTTCCCTCTCTCTCACTGGTTAAACAAACCAACGAGCGAGCTGAACGTAACTCTGGTCACACCCCCTTCTTAAGGTGACACTTCCTGTCGGCTCGTCAGAGTCTACTGGGGTCAACTATGTTCTTCTCCTGAAAGCTGTATTGAGCGCCAGTCAAACGCCAATGACTTCGTTCTATCAGCGAGGGTTCCAGCAAGTCGCTGTGAAATCCGACCTCGAGCTGAAATGCTCCATTTGAAGGAATTTCCTTCAAATGATCTCTTATCTTATCTGCAGGACTTACACAGCAACCGCCTCACTCGGAAAGCCCTCTGCATGGCAGGTGATCCCACACACCCACTACACAGCTGCTTCAGACTGCTGCCATCAGGGAGGAGACTGAGGAGTCTCCAGGCTCGAACCAGCAGACTGAGAGACAGCTCTGTTCATCAGGCAGTCAGGATGCTAAACACTCTGCCTGCTCTGCCTCCCCTCCCATTTGAACTGCCTTAACACAAAAAACTTTCTCACACATTACCACACAACACAAAGATTTTAACACTGGACTCTGTGTCATCAAACGGGTTATTCACTAAACTCTCGGTCATGTGCTCATTCAGTTTGCACTACTTCTCATATTTGCACTAATGTTTGTATTACATTACTGCCTATAGTCATACTACTGTTTACATTCACTGTTTACATTTATTAATACTGTTTACATTTATTACTACTGTTTACATTTATTACTACTGTTTACATTTACACTACTTTTATATCTACACTACTGCTGATACATATACAGTATTCTCTGACTAGCCTTATTTAAGGATGCCCAATGTGCCTTATGTGCCTTACTGCATATGCCACTTTGCCTCTATACCAACATCAACTACCTCATACATATACTGTGTACATTAACTCATATGCTGCTTTGCCTCTCTTTGCAAATGTCAATGCTAGAACCTTCAGTTTATTTTATAGATATACTTTTTATACTACTATGCAAAAACTCAGGACAGTATTACACTTTTATTATTTCATTTTATGCTTATGTTCATTAAATGTTTAGTGTTTTAGTGTTGGTGTAAATTTTCATACTTTTATACTACTATGCAAAAACTCAGGACAGTGTTACATCCATCCATCCATCCATCTTCTTCCGCTTATCCGGGGTCGGGTCGCGGGGGTAGCAGCCTAAGTAGGGAGGCCCAGACTTCCCTCTCCCCAGCCACTTGGAGCAGCTCCTCCGGGGGAATCCCAAGGCGTTCCCAGGCCAGCCGAGAAACATAGTCCCTCCAGCGCGTCCTGGGTCTTCCTCTGGGTCTCCTCCCGGTGGGACATGCCCGGAACACCTCACCAGGGAGGCGTCCAGGAGGCATCCTAACCAGATGCCCGAGCCACCTCAACTGGCTCCTCTCGATGTGGAGAAGCAGCGGCTCTACTCCGAGTCCCTCCCGGATGACTGAGCTTCTCACCCTATCTCTAAGGGAGAGTCCAGCCACCCTGCGGAGAAAACTCATTTCAGCCGCTTGTATCCGAGATCTTGTTCTTTCGGTCATAACCCAAAGCTCATGACCATAGATGAGGGTGGGAACGTAGATCGATCGGTAAATTGAGAGCTTTGCCTTTTGACTCAGCTCTCTCTTCACCACGACAGACCGGTACAGCGCCCGCTTCACTGCGGACGCTGCACCTATCCGCCTATCGATCTCACGCTCCAGTTTTCCCTCATTCGTGAACAAGATCCCGAGATACTTAAACTCCTCCACTTGGGGCAGGACCTCCTCCCCGACCCGGAGAGGGCATGCTACCCTTTTCCGGCTCAAGACCATGGCCTCGGATTTGGAGGA
>JBBPBX010074931.1:0-17466 GCA_038048925.1 Garcialebias charrua
GTCTTGTATTGTTTATTTTGTAAAAAAATGAACAAATTTAATAAACATAAACATGGTAAAACAGTTTGAACCCTGCTCCAATACTGCGAGCCTTGCTGCCCTTCCACTTGGTCTCTTGGACACATAAAACATCTACCTTCCTTCTCTGCATCATGTCAGCCAGCTCTCTACCTTTGCCTGTCATTGTCCCCACATTTAGAGTTGCAACCCTCAGTCCTACATTCTTCACTTTCCTCTTGTCCCTCTTTCTCCTGACACGTTTCCCGCCTCACCAGCACCCTGTTTATCAACAGCACTGGTGGTGGTGGTTGTTGTTAACCCGGGCCTCAACCAATCTGGTATTGTTTCGCTTTGATGGCCTCACATCATAGTTTTAGGCAAAAGTATTTTACATCGGATGCCCTTCCTAACACAACCCTCACCATTTACTGGGCTTGGGACCAGCAAAGAGACACACTGGCTTGTTCTACCTAGTGGCTGGTTTTACGAGTGCAAAAAGCAATAAATTTCCTTCTGACAGCACTGTCAGAAGGACATTTATTGCTTTTTGTGGTGGATAAATGTCATGCATGCAAATAAAGATTTTACACAGCAGAGATAATTTGTTTGAGCTAATTCAAAAAGGCTGTGTGAGTGTGAAAACACGTTTGTTGTAATTTCCCTCTGTGCCTAGCATAAAGAAAATGTGTGTGGCAAGTTGTTCTAGATTATATGCTACAGTTGCAGTGAAACTCGTTTCTTCTTGTTTAATTGTTTCCTATACTTTTGCATTAGTATTAAAATGGTAATTAAAAAAATACAAAAACAAGCCTTTTTTAGGCAATTACAGAAATTGAATTAATTGTAGCAACTGGTGCCAAACTGGACAAATATGTGCCAAAACACCTAGCTACTTCTTAATTAAAACCTCCACAACTTTGTGCCAGTTTACTTCAGCAGCATGAATCTTTGAACTGGTAATGTCCACATATGGATTCATAGTTTCCTAGAGTTTTAAAGTCTTCTTCATTGTATTTTTAAAAGTTATATACACTAATGTAGAAAAACATAAGGAAAGAAAAAATAACTTCCTTTTTTTCTTTGTTCTATCCTCTTTTCTGTGTGCTGTGATGGTTACACTAATAAATCTACCAAATGTTATCTTCATTTTGAAGAGGATTTCAACAGAGTTTGTATTTGCTGAGAAACAATTTCATTCAGGCATGTTATTTTTAAGCAGGGACTTCAAGGAAACCCTATGGGTTTATCAGATTAAGAATGTACGTTATTTTTCACATTAATTGATTGGAGATTTAATGGTGATACACATTAATGTCCAAGCTCCAAACACAGAACATACATATACAAAGTATATTAGACTCAGTTATAATAGCTGAACATTTGTTGTATGAATATGGTATTTTTTCTAACGTATTTGTCAGTGATCCGTCATCACAGAGCTGGTTTCCGGAGAACGTTCCTTTAGTCATTAGCAAATATTGGCCTAAGCTTTCCTTGTTTGCTGTGACTTTCCTAAGTAAACACGAGGGTTTCACAGGAATATATCACAAGGCTGGTTCATTCAGCAAACCATCCTCGTGCTGTTCAAATGATCAGTTAAGAAACGTACAGAGTCAACATTTTTGGGTTTAACTGGGACCTTGGCTTGAGTGCACAATTTCGTTCCACCTCACGTACCACATGTGATGTGAATGACAATAAGATGCTTGAACTTGAAAACCAGACTTAAGATTTGTATACGCTTGCGTTTAAACTTTGAACTATCAAATGACTTTATTACCGAGTTGGTTCATTATTAAGGTCAACTAGTTTATAAAAATGCCTTGATAGGAGAGAATATGTTTAACACACTGCAGACACACGTAATGTGCATAAGCAAAATTCTGCTCTTTTGTACCTTTAAAATGTTTAATTTTAACTTCTTAAATCAATGTATCAACTTAAATAGGCATCTAGTGTGGCTGCCTGAAACAAACCGTGATCCATTAATTATCCTCAACAGGAAATGTGCATGTTCTTCAAGGCATTTAATATGCTTCTGTTTTTCAGTGTCTTCTTTCAGTTTCTTTCTCACATCTGTTTTTCTCTTCCTTTAGGTGAAAAGCCCTACATTTGTCCATATGAAGGCTGCAGCAAACGCTACTCCAACTCCAGCGACCGCTTCAAGCACACCCGCACCCACTACGTGGACAAGCCTTACTGCTGCAAGATGGCTGGCTGTTTGAAACGCTACACAGATCCCAGCTCACTGCGCAAGCACATCAAGGCCCACGGGCACTTTGTTGCCCAGGAGCATGTCAGCTCTCCCAGGATGGGGATGGGGGTGGGTTTCTCTGGGCACCCTGGTGCCACTGAGCTGCCATCTGTACCGGGGCCACACGTCATCATCCCCGGAACGGCTGCAGCTCTCCTTGGGGGGATTGGGACGTCACTGCCGTTCTCTGCTCTCTGCCACTCCAGAGCCCTGGCTCATCAGAGGGCACCTCTCTTTCCCATGGGTGGTGGAGGGGGCTGCAGCTTTGGGCCGCTTGGTCTTTCAGACTCCACTCTGTTACACTTTGGACTCTCAGCTGGATCAGTGCTGGGGCTGGGAGGGCTAGGAGGTCTGGGCCAGGTACTGAGGAAGGAGTCGGAGGACAAGGAGGAAGATGGAGACGAGGAGGGTGAGGTTCTGAACCTGTCTGCAGGGGTGGGGCCGCAACAAAGGAATGCTTTGTCCTGGGTGGTTGTTCCTTCAAAAGCTTTCTTCCTCAAACCCACTGCCGTCAGCTAGAATGTGCAGTCCGCACGCTTTTCTCTTTTCAGTTTGCAGTTGCAGAAACGTGTTTACAGAGAGCATGCACATTTATGAGAAATCAAGATTTCTGTCAACGTTAGAGCAATGAAAAGGCTTTTCAGTTATATTAGCTGTGCGACCATCGATAATTCACATCACATCTTACTCGTCTGTGACTCACCCTGTCTTAGTGTTGACTTAAGTCAGTTTGCTCAACCCATAAAAAAAGTTGTAAAACGTTCAAACGTTCCTCTCTTTGTTGTATTTTAAGTTTCTGCAGAGATCACAGTGCAGTGCCATGGGGGGGGGGGGGCGTCTAAATCCTTTCTGCAAACATCCTAATGTCATAAACACTTGAACTTTGAGTTGTCTGTGAAGACGTCACACAAATTTGATCAGTATTTCCGATCTCTGGCTGGTGTAAGCGGAACTGAAATGGGTTTCTGCTGGAGCTGTTGAGGACTGAAACAGGAAAATCCAGTGCTAACCACATACTGACCCCAGTTTAGCACTGAAACTGGTTTGTTAGGGGGGAAAGAAATAATTACTGTGTTTTCAGTCTTGGATGTTTGCCCGCTAAAATTGCTCAGAGCACTGCTAGAGCTTAGGGGAGTCTGTATTGTGATGTTAGATGCCAAAAGGACAAATTCTCAGCTTATTGTGGCAAAAAGCCACATACATTAGAAAATATGTGATGTACTGTACAGTATAGATGAACTGATTCAGGCTGAATCCCATTTCACTCCTTCCTCGCAACAGTTCAAGTGATTAGGTTGGCCCAACTTTTACATTTTGCATCTGGCATTGTCTCAGTTTTAATCCATCGCAGGGGTTCCCAACCCTGGTCCTTGAGGAACACCATCCTGTAGGTTTTAGTTTTTTTTTTTTTTTTTGCTCTGACACACCGGATATTAATTAATGGGCTTCTGCAGAACATGAGGAAGTAATTAAATCCCTGGATCAGGTGTGTTGGAGCAGGAAAACAACTTAAACATGCAGGATGGCGTTCCTCAAAGACTAGTGTTGGGAACCATTTGGGTAAGGGTAATAATCACAGGGCCTTTGGTCCTTTTAACAAAGATTTTTCATTTACGCACTAAAAAATGACAACTGATTTTGTAGGTGGACATAAATTATTCACAGTAACATTGTAACATCTAGTTTAATGTATTCCAATGTATTACACCCTTTGCAATTTATAAAAACATACAAAAATAGTATCATATATCCATTAAAAGAAATGTTAAGGCCAAAACAATTTTTATTGTGTATAGTTTGCCTTGTTTCAAAGTTACCGGAACATATTTTAATCAATGTCAACTGTGTAAAGGCCCAAGGGCTAGGTGTATCACTGACATTCAGCCTCGCTGACATCACTTTTCTTGTCTTCACTTTGTTTTTTGCAGTATTTTCTATGCAAAAATCACCTGTGATAGACTTGATTAACTACTACAGCCCATGAAACAATTCTGACCCATGACAAGTCCACTAAATGTTTCCGTTTTTACTCAATATGCCATTGAGGTAATTCTGAGAAGCGAGACAAAAGCTAGTCCAGAGGCGGGAAAATATTAAGACTGATATACAGTATAGCCAAAGAGAAATGAGACCATGCAACAGTTCTACAGTTAGTGTCAAAATTGGGACACGATGTCTCATGAAATTTACAGCAAATTATATTATAGTTTAAATAATATTTATGTATTGCTAGGCCTGTCGCAATAAATACTAAATCAATTACCGGTAATCGCATGATAAATTAAAATTATCGACCTCATTTTCATTTATCGGCTTTATCATTTCTTCATGTCTCTCTCTTTCTACTGAAGACACTGGATGACAAAAGGCTCAACTCTGGTGCTCTTCAGTGATCCCTCCCTTTCTCTTTATTCTCAGTTTAAAAAAATTTGTTTTGACGATCCAAAATCGCATTTTTGGATCGTTCAAAGCAGCTAAGCTGAGAAGCTAAGCTACGAGCTAAACTAACAGGCCGACTTCGGGGAAAAAAACTCAGTCTTGTCGACGCTCCAAAATTAACGGTTGAAACCCGTGCCTTCGTCTAAAAAGTTGTTTTTCTCTGAAAAGAGAAACTGAGAACTTGTTTACTGATATTTTTATTAAAAGCTTTGTTTGAAAAACGCTATGCTAAAGAGCTCAAACCACACCGAGCATACGCCATTTTGAGAACTAAAAAATAGGAACGAGAGACAGCCCATGTCATATCAAGGGGCCTCCCTCTCATTTTTCTTAAAGAGACACGCTGCTGCTCACTCCCTCACTATTCATCCTTCAGTTCAAACAGTCTTATACTGCCATCCAGTGACCAAAAAAGCTACTACACACACAATTAACCAACATTTCTTCTTAAATTTGACAATAATTACTAATTATTGTCAAATTTCAAACAATATTCTCATTTATCGCAATAATTTCTGAGACAATCGCCCAGCAAAATGTTTTATCGTGACAGGCCTATGTATTGCATATACCTGTATGTTTAGTTACGGAATGAGTTGCAATAATTTTACATGAAATCATTCAAAAGTGTGTAAAGTAACCATGTAAAGTAGGTGCCTGCCTTTTTTTTTTTTTTTTTTAACTACAACAGCCTTGTGTAAAAAGAAAATGCCCTTGAGAGCCTGCCTCACCTGTTTGGTTTCAAATTTCACAACAAATTACCACCGGTAAGCAAGTCCCCTGTGAAAAACACGAGACTACTCGTAACCTAACAAAGTCACAAAGCAGTGGTCTTATCATTGGTCTCAGCTGCTTGGTTGTTTATTTCAGCTTAGCTTTAGGGAATCTTAACTCTGATTATATCCAGTACATTCAAAATGTGTGTGGAGGAACACAAAGCTGACGAAGTGGCTTTCAGGGTCACAACAAGTAAATTGACGCGACTGAATGTAGGTTTAAAGCTAACTCCACTTTTTGCTGTTTCTTTGTACTATTTGTCACTGCTAATCATTCAAAGACAATGATCTGGGCAGGATCAGCATAGATCAAAAATAAAGACAAAATAAAGACGTCCACAAAACAAATCAGACAAAGACGTGTATTTGTACACGTTTGCTCAAGATGAATGGAAGCAGAAACCTTGTGTGGTCTCTCAAAAGACATATATTCTTTATTAACCACAACTCTAATAAAACCCACCTGCATAATTGCATGTCACTGCATGTTAAAATTGTTTGTATATTATTATGTGAGTTTGTTACATTGTCCTCAGTTTGTAATGATAAAATTATAGCAGTTGTCTGTCTGTCACAGTACCAAATGTGCACTTTAAAACAAAACAAATGGTTTGAATACTTTTGAAGGAAAATGACTGACGATGGCCACATGTGGCCAATATTCATGTTGATTTACTTTGTATTGTTTGCACATTGATTTATCCAAATCAGTATAACAAAGTTGATTATGCAAGTGCCTTGTGTTTCAGCTGATATATATCACACAGTTGAAACGTGTAGAGAAATATTTACCCAGATGTACAGTGTTTAAATGTACTTTTTGTTACTACTTTATTTTTATGTATGACTTGACAACAGATGTTCTTTGTACATCCGGACCCAATGAAACAATTTCTATAAACTTCATCAGTGTTGAATCTTTGACCATGACGTATTGTCAATAAAACATGAAAAAACTCTACATTTCTGATATTGTGATTAATATGCACGTTTTAAACACTTGACTTTTTTGTTTATCTGACAAGTACAAGAATCATTCTTATCATTTTTAATACTCTTTTGCAACTGAAGTAATGTTGATGTTATTTTTGTGAGACACATTGTAATTTCAGTTTGAAATTTCAGTGAAATTTGTTATTTTCTTGTGTGTTTTTTTTTTTCTTTTCTTGAAATGAGGGTTTTATGGATTCATCGTAAAACAAATTTACCACATACAGAAGAAAAGTAGTCAGATCTCTTTTTGGAGACATTTGAAGTATATAAAATCTTAATGTACATTTCAAAGGAAGAGAGGTTGGAAAGTACCATGTCCATACTACGTACAGACCCTTTCCGAAAAAAATAGTTTATCATGGAATAGTTGTTTAACTTCCATAATTCCATTCAAAAAGTTAATATTTAATAGATGATAGATTCAGGGCCAAGGGTGATGTACAGAGTTGTAGCAACTACAGGGGAATTAAGTTGATGAGCCACACAATGAAGATCTGGGAGAGAGTTGTGGAAGGAAGGCTTAGACAAGAGGTGACTATCTGTGAGCAGCAGTATGGTTTCATGCCAAGAAAGAGCACCACAGATGCCATCTTTGCTTTGAGGATGTTGATAGAGAAGTACAGAGAGGGTCAGAAAGAACTCCATTGTGTGTTTGTGGATTTAGAAAAAGCATATGACAGGGTACCAAGAGAAGAGGTGTGGTATTGCATGAGGAAATCTGGAGTGGCAGAAAAGTATGTTAGACTGGTACAGGACATGTATGAGGACAGCAGGACAGTGGTGAGATGTGCTGTGGGAGTGACAGATAGCTTCAAGGTGGAGGTGGGATTGCATCAAGGATCGGCTCTGAGCCCCTTCTTGTTTGCTCTGGTGATGGACCGACTAACAGATGAGGTCAGGCAGGAATCCCCATGGACTATGATGTTTGCAGATGACATTGTGATCTGTGGTGAGAACAGGGAACAAGTGGAAGAGAACTTGGAGAGGTGGAGGTATGCTCTTGAAAGAAGAGGAATGAAAGTCAGCCGTAGTAAGACAGAGTACATGTGTGTGAATGAGAGGGAGGCCAGTGGAACAGTGAGGCTACAAGGAGCAGAGGTCACAAAGGTGCAGGACTTCAAGTACTTGGGGTCCACTGTCCAGGAAAATGGGGAATGTGGTAAAGAGGTGAAAAAGAGAGTCCAGGCAGGATGGAGTGGATGGAGAAAAGTTTCAGGAGTGATTTGTGACAAAAAGGTGTCAGCAAAGGTCAAAGGAAAAGTTTACAAGACAGTGGTGAGACCAGCTATGTTGTATGGTCTGGAGACAGTGTCATTGACAAAAAGACAGGAGAAAGAACTGGAAGTGGCAGAAATGAAGATGCTGAGGTTCTCCTTAGGAGTGACAAGGATGGATAAGATCAGGAATGAGATCATCAGAGGTACAGCACATGTTAAACAACTGGGAGATAAAGTTAGGGAGGCCAGACTGAGATGGTTTGGACATGTCCAGAGGAGGGACAGTGGGTATATTGGTAGAAGGATGTTAGAAATGCAGCTGCCAGGAAAAAGACAAAGAGGGAGACCAAAGAGGAGATATATGGATGCAGTTAGAGCAGGGGCGGATCTAGAAAAATATCGATGGGGTGGCAAGAGGGTGGCAAGGATGTTTCAGGGGGTGGCAACACCCTCCCCCTCCACACACATACATATATATATTAGCTGTGTCCCAATCCGACGGCTGCATACTACCAAGGACCCGGCCTACCCGGTACACGGAGGCCGGGTCCTTCAAACATCAGGTAGACCGGAAGTCCGCGGCTGTGAATTTCTTTTGAATTGGGACAGGTCTAGCCTTCACGGTTACGTCGGAGTACGTCATGTTGCCTAGCAACCGTGACAGCGCTCAGCCTAAGGAAGAAAGGAGCTTGAAATGCTGTTGTTTTTACTGCTTTTTTTAATTCTAGAGGAAATACAGAACTTCATCGCTGCTTTATTGCTGCTGGTGGCATGTTTTATAACTTCTGCTGACAGATATATCCAACTTACTTTTTTTTTTTTGGCTATAAACTGTAGTTTCATGGATAATTTCATTGTCAGTATTAACTTTGTTAACTTGTGCATAATAAATAAATGTTAACTTGTGTATAATAAATAAATCAAAAATCTATCTTATTTACTAATAATTTAATAAAACAATATACTAGAATATTATTTATATTTTATTTAAAATTTTAAATAAATAACTTATTTGAAATTTAGAATACAGCATAACATTTTCCAATATTTTATTGTATAAAATCCATTACTACATAAAGGGGTTGTAAAAAAAAAAGTTAAAAACAGGGTCTTTCATCTATTTTATTAATAAAATAGCGTTTTCATTGAGCATCAGTAGATTAAGCCTCATTATTACTTTAATATCTTATAAAAAATAAATCTTAAACTAAATGTTTTGTTGTTCTCTACATGTCCTGAACCAGACCAGACCCTTGTACTGTAGGATTAATCTGAATATCCCAGTCCTGGACCGTTACTTTAACCAAGACGATCCTAGACTGGACTTGTGATGATGCAGGGAGTCTCTGGAGTTGTTGCTTCATCTCCTGGACCTGGATTCATGACATGGTTGGGGGCGACAACTGTTTTCTGGCTGGCAGATGGAGCATCTTGCAGGTGGTCTCAGTCAGGAGTGTTTGGGACGCCTCGTTCTGCTGTCCATCATGGTGTCATCCACCTGCCTAAAAACCCAGAGGACCTGCAGGTGGTGTCCCGTGTGTTTTTGCAGAGCTGGCAGCCACAGAACTTTTTGTTGTTTTGAATTAAAGGTTCAGTATGCAGTTTCTGTAGAACTGCAGCAGTTAGAAATATTTTCAACAGGCAAAGCATTCTGATCCCTCCCCCTCAGAGCCATATGTGGCTCTGCCCCCTTGTGGTCTGTTGAATTTCAAATTCAAGCTCTGTTTTTATTGGCTGATTCAAATTCAAGCTCTGTTTTTATTGGCTGGTTACAAACTCTGTTTTTATTGGCTGGAAAATGGCGGGTCACCTTTTCTTTTTAGAAATGCTTATTTACCACCTGGAGAAGCAAGGGGACAATATTTTTTTAATTTTTTTTCAGAGATTACCTGGCTAACATCAGTCTGTCAGGAGGTAGTGACAGAGTGAAGAAATATGTTCATAAAAAAAGCTACATACTGCAGCTTTAACTTACTGTTAATAAAATGAATTATAGACAACTAGTTTTTGTAATCAATTTATTTTTTCAAAATTAGAACAAAACAAAGACCAACACATTTTTCAAACTCATAAATATACCGGTAATTTATTTACCGGTATTTGCATTTTTTTCTAGAATACTAAATAATCTTTCCATCATCTCCCTACTTTCATTCAACCTTCTCTCTTCTGCCTCCCTCTGCAGCTTCATATCTTCTCTGATTAAGTCCATTAACTCATCCTCTCTGTTCTTCTTCCTCTTTCTTCCTCGTCTCTGTTCCATTCTTTCCTCCTCCTCAGCCCTGTCGTCCTGGTCACCCACTGCTGTGCTTGGACCTGGAGTGTCCTCACGGATGGAGGAAATTAGGACAGGAGGTGCAATGCAAGGTCTCTGTCCTAACGCCTCATCCATGAGGACAAACCAGGGCCATGTCGCAGCAGTGGGCTTCCCACTCACTCCTTCCCCTGACCCTGGATATTTGCAGTCCTGAACAGAGGAAATAAGATATCACAGTTGGCAAAAAGAGCAACAAACATTTTTTTTAAAGTTTACATGTACATACCACATACCTGTCAAGTTTTGGATTTAAAAATAAGGGAAATTTTCTGCCGGGTACTCCGAGCCATCCCACTAGCCCGACCCAAGTCCAGGACCCCTTACATTTTAAGACAGGTTTACAAGAAATCTAAAATAACTACCTATCAGCCACTTACAAACCAGTTATGTGATCACAATCTGATAGGCCTACCTTTGTTGACATTGAAATGCTGTGAACATTCTTACATAAGTAGTTCCTTTAATAGAACCTAAATGAAAACACCAAAGAGAATTGAAGCACATTTATTTAATATATTTTCAGTTTATATACACATTTTTGCATAGTAGTTTTTGCATAGTAGTAGTATGAAAGTATGAAAAGTTACACCAACACTAAAACACTAAACATTTAATAAACATAAGCATAAAATGAAATAATAAAATTGTAATACTGTCCTGAGTTTTTTGCATAGTACCATAGTATAAAAGTGTAAAAAGTATATCTATAAGATAGAATGAAAGTTCTGGCATTGACATTTGTAAAAGAGTGACAAAGCAGCATATGAAGTTTATGTACACAGTATATGTATGAGGTAGTTGATATTGGTATAGAGGTAAAGTGGCATATGCAGTAAGGCTAGTAAAAAAATATATATATCAGCAGTAGTGTGGATATAAAAAGTAGTGTAAATGTAAGCAGTAGTAATAAATGTAAACAGTAGTAAAAAATGTAAACAGTAAATGTAAACAGTATTAATAAATGTAAACAGTGAATGTAAATAGTAGTATGATTATAGGCAGTGATGTAATACAAACATTAGTGCAAATATGAGAAGTAGTGCAAACTGAATGAGCACATGACCGTGAGTTGAGTGAATAATCCATTTTGATGACACAGAGTCCAGTGTTAAAAGTGTTGTGTGGTAATGTGTGAAAGTTTTTAGTGGGACCTGGTAGGGAAGGACGTGATATTTTAAGTGAAACATTTACATTTTATTTTCATTACACATTTTATTTTAATTTCTCGTGTTCACTCATGTGGCTCTCTGTCATTCACTGACTTATTGTACAGATTTGTTGCAGACTTTGCATCCTTTAACACTTTTTTGGAAGGAGTGTATTTGTGGGCTGGACCAGAGTGGTTGATTTTACATGCGAGTAAAGCACAAACAGTGCTGTTGTCTAATGACATCCTATTCTCTGTAACAATCTTTCTCACCATACTAAACACCCTTTCAGAACTGGCATTGCTGTGGGGAATGCACAGTAAAGCCTTCATTAGTCTTGGCAGCTCACTGAACCTCACGTCCTTCCCTACCAGGCCCCAGAATCTGTCAATTTTCTCTTCTTGTGGAAGTTGCTTGCTATCTGTCATCTGGTAGTCAACGAGTTCTTCTCTCAGCCTATCCTCACTCAAGCTCAACTGAGGAAACAGGGCCCCTAGCCTTTCCACTGTAAAGGAAAACAAGTGTTTGACTAAACAATGCTGAAGTAAACCTTGCAATATTTCATTAATTCATTCATTCTGTCAATAGGGAACTGACTAACATCTACCCTACCTGTTCCTGGAGAAATGTTGAGGCGAGCAGCAGGGTCCAGCACTTTCAGGTCCCTCAGGAGTGGATGGTCGAGAGGAAAGGAGGAGAACATCTTCTGAACCACTGCTTCATAGAATCTTCTCACAGATCTAGAACATCATAAGAGGAAAATGGCAGCCTATAATCTCAAAGATTATATCATAATTGTGTAACTGCTAGATAATATACTCACTGAAATATTTTTTTCTTAGCTGACACAGGAAGCTCTGTGCTTTTCATGAATGCCTTTGTGTCTGCTCCAATAAAGACTTCTTCATCAGCCAACTGATGTCCTTGTCCATACTCCACCTCCCTGAGAGGTACACCCACAATGGCCCTGGCTGGTATGAGGTACCCCAGGATCCTCCTGATCAGCCTGCACATCTCCTCTTCAAGTCTGTGAATTTGTACTCCCTCTGACTGCAGAAAATTATCACAACAAAACAGTAACATAAATATAACATTATAATAATTAATTAATAAATTAGTATTATTCACTTGTTAATGCAGTATCATTGACACACACCTGGAAAGCAATATTAAATTCAGATAAAGGCTTAAGGGCAGCACTCAGGAACATGAAGTAGGTCTTCACAACTGGATCAGACAGATGGCTTGCCAGATCACGCACTTTGGCACTCCGCTCTACATCCTCATGACTGTTGAAATAAGCCTACAGTACAGAGGGACACAGACTGGCAATTCAAGTGTAAAATGAAAAAATAGTAAAGTGCGTACATATCTGATGGATCCTTACCTGCAGTGCATCCCACTGGTTCAACACTCTTTGGATGCAGGTTAAAAGACTCAGCCATCTGGTGCTGCAGTACCTGAGGAGCTTTAGGTGATCTGAATCAGTGAAATCTACAAACTCTTTGTAGATTTCACATCTTTTGGCACTGAAAGACAGAAAAATCATTGCAAGAATATCAACTGTCTAGAACGGCCTAGAACAATACCAGGCCTATTTAATTTATGTGTATTTACCTTTTATCAAAGTGGGTGTATATCCCCACCAGGATGTCTTCCACTGGTACCTGGGCTGCTCTGATGCCACAACCAGTGGCTAGCTGTACCAGGTGGCAGATACAACCAAGGTCCTGGATGTGGGGCTGGCTGGTCTTCAGTCTGCTGATGACAGAGTTGTGTCTGCCTTTCATGACACTCGCATTATCTGAGTTAAAGGCTATCAGGTTCTCCCAGGGAATGCCTCTTTTTCTATTGAAAACAGGGAAAAAAATACCATTAAATGTCTCAGACAAAACCTAAAATTATAATTAAATGCAAACTTATTACACATATCAACAACACTGAGCAGTTCCCCTACCTTAGTGCTTCACTCAGTTTTTCAAACAGATTTTCTGCATTTCCTACATTGCATACAGGCATCTCAATGAATCTTGTAGCGACCTGCAGAGTGGCTTCATCATAGAGTCTGGCCAGGATGACAAATTGTTTGTCTTGTTTTCTGTTGTTCGATTCGTCGCACATGAGTGAAAATGGTTGAGATCGACATGTTTTGGTCAACTCGTCATCTAGCTCTGCTGCTATGGCTCCTGTTGAGTAAGTGCCCAGTAATTAGCTAACACAGTTGTATAAGGAACATTATCAAATAGGCATACACAATATACCTAATTTAATGCAGCTTACTTTTGATGAGTTGTGTAGCCTTGGTTTTTCCTGCTGAGTATCTTCGTGCGATTGCAGAGTCCGGGAACATCTCAGCTACACATTTGTTGTAGTCATCACAGAAGGTAAAAGGAATGTTGTTTTTCGCGCACAGCATTGCCATTTTAACCTCCGCATTCATGACCTGGTCTGCCTCTGTGGCATTTCTAGTCACAAATGAGGACATCGCCTGGGCATGTTTTTGTGCCTCCAGCCCGCGTTTGTGCTTCACGGATTTTTCATGTTGGCGGACATCGTTCCTTCCCCCATGAGAGACACTAAAGTCGCAATTACAAACCTTACAAAACGCGTAATTGTGTCCCACTCTACTCTTCTTTAAGAAAGTAAATTCGCTGTCCCATTTTTCAAGATATTTACATAAAGTCTTAACTTTTTTCGCAGGGACGCCTTCTCTCTCGTTCTCCATCGCTGACTCTGGTGTGTTTTTCCGGGTTTGTTCCCGCTGCAGCCCTAACATCGCGAGAACTGCCACCGAGGCTATTGCAGGTGGCAGTTCTCGCGATGTTAGTGACAGAGGCGCTGGACTTTTTTTTTTTTTTTCTAAATAATATTATAATACGGGAAATTTCCGGGAAAATAATAATTCGGGATTACGACGGGAAAGAGGGGTAAAATGCGGTAGTTTCCCGGCCAAAACGGGAGACTTGACAGATATGACATACCAGATTCCAAAAAAGATAGGACACTAAACAAATTGTGAATAAAAACTTAATTTTATGATGTGGGGATGGCAAATGTCAATATTTTATGCATAACATAACATAGATGACAGATCAAAAGTTTAATCTAAGTAAATGTAACATTTTAAAGGAAAAATATGTTGATTCAAAATTTCACAGTGTCATCAAATCCCAAAAAAGTTGGGACAAGTAGCAATAAGTGGCTGGAACGCCAATCAACGCTCCGTTCAGAAGCCTGCCTCACTGATGGTATGGGGTTGCATGAGCGCTTGTGGCATGGGCAGCTTGCATGTCTGGAAAGGCACCATTAATGCAGAGAACTATGTTCAGGACTTGTCGCAACTTTTTTTGGGATTTGTTGACGCCATGAAATTTTGAAACAACATATTTTTCATTTAAAATGATAAATTCTCTCAGTTTAAACTTTAGATCTGTGATCTATTCTGAATAAAATATTAGATGTTGGCACCTCCACATCATTGCATTCAGTTTTTATTCACAATTTGTTTAGTGTCCCAACTTTTTTAGAATCTGGTTTGTATCAACAGAGCACGTACAAATTATATAATTCATTACACATGTACATACTTTGTATTTCTTCTTTAAATTGTCCCATTTTTTTTAGCCTGCAGAGGAGTTACTTTATCCTGCAGGCACATCTTCTCCAAAATTACCCTAATAACATCAACATAAAATGAATGAAGAGGGGAAACATGGAAAATAATGTCTTAAACCCACAATGAAAAACAGTTTTCACAGCACAACACAAGAGGTTGCAGGTTATGTACAGTACAGTACAGTATAGGGTTAATGAAACTGTACTCAGAAGCATAGGATGAATCTTGTACCTCCACGCCACAGCTGCAGAATGTTTAGCCCCCGTAAAAAGGTGGCTGTTATTATTCCGAAGCTTAATAAAAGCCTCGGTCTGCTCCTTGCTCCCTAAAAAACAGAAGAATAAAATTAGCTTAGCAGCGATAATACGACGGGACCCACTGTACGAGCTGACAAAAGATATAAAAAATATCTACGCAAATGACTAACATCCGCTTTAATCATTTATGTCATAAATCATAACCGCTTTAGGCTTTTAATTTTTTAATCCCACATTTTAACATAACTTACATTTAAAAGTGTATTCTGTCGCTTCGTCCGCCATTACGTTCATCCAAAATGTTCCCTCAATGCGCACGCGCAGAGTAAACGCAATGCATTTTGGGATAGCCTCCGTCTGGAAGGATCCACCGGACCCGTCCTTCAAATTCGGGGAAAAGAAGGCCGCATTCGTCGGCCGCATCGAAGCAGTCTTCGAATTGGGACAGGCCTTGGCGCATCGCTGTGACGTCAGCGGCCTTCAAATGCGGCCTCAGACCCATGCAGCCGTCGGAGCCAAGATGGCGTCTACCTACACGGACGTGTGTTTTTCACGCGGTTGGGTAATTTAGGTGGTTCTTGGTTATACAACCAATGTTATACCCTGTTTCTGTGTCAGGTTGCACATCATATGTTGCCTTAAACTGAAGGAATGCTAAATTGAATGGGTAAACGAAGAGGCAGGAAAACCTTGACTACTGCTATGGAGCATGCTAGCAGCAACATGCTAAACACCCCAACGGAGAGCCAGTCGGCAGAAGGACACATGGAAGATGCCAGCTGGTTTGAAACTAACCAAAATCCTGCTCAAGTGTGCCTTGCAACGCCTCTGCCTGATTCACCTCTTAAACCTCCAATAAAAAAGGTAAAGTTTGGTGGGGATGAAAATGCAGAAATTTTGGAAGCTATCCATAAGCTCGCAAAAAAACAAGATGAAACTTTCCGTACAGTCTCCGCCATTAAAAAAACAACTGAATCAACCTCAGTGCAGTTGGAGAAGCTTACAACAACAGTCCAGCAACTTACTCTAGATGTTAACCAACAAAAAGAGTCTCTGGACACTGTGAAAGAGGAAATTCAGAAACTAAAAGCAGAAAATAAGGCACTGAAGACAGAAATAGATGATTGCCAGCGCTACAGCCGGAGATGGTCTCTGAAGCTCCACGGAGTAAAAGAGGTCGAGGGAGAAGACATAAGATCCAAGACTGTCGACATCCTTGGCAAAATGGCTCCTAAACTCCGCACCGTCCTGGATAATGGCATCGACCTTGTGCACCGCGTGGGGAGACAGCGTCAGGACGAGTCCAGAAGATCAACAATCATCCTCTTCGCACTGAGACGAGTTCGGGATGCTGTGTGGAGAGAAGCTAAAGGCTCAAGGTTTCTTCTCGACAACAGATTGAGGATCACGGAGGTGCTTTCTCCAAAAGAAAAGGAAGTCAGAGAGAAACTCTGGCCCATGGTGAAGAAGGCTAGAGATGAAGGGAAGAAGGCTTCTTTCCGCGGCCTGTCTGTGTTTATTAATGGGAAAAAAATTGACTGTCCAGAGGTAACCTAAAGACATACTGTACTTATGCTTTACCCCAACTTTAATTCCCTGATCTATTATACTTTTCATATGCTTTCAAATTGTTGAGACTTGAGTTTACCATAAGGGCAATTTATTGCTTGCATTTTCTATCTTCTATTTTTATTTGTTACTCTGGAAATCTTATATTCACATACAGAATTTAGTATTTTCTTATTATACGCTAGTTTTCTTACATTAATGCTGTTTAGGTTTTTAGGATGCTTCTCGTTTTTTCAAAACATAGGGTCAAGTTATTCTACAGTACTTTGTTCTACTTTGTGTTTTTTTCTTTTTTCCTTTTGCCAACGCTCCAGAGCTACTAGATCCTATTTGTTCCATTTCATTATTATTATTCCAATTTAAATTGTTAAATGTAGTGATAATATAAGGCTTAAAGAAAAAAAAGGAAAAAGAATTTACAAGATGTTAACCAAAATTTAAACGGTTGTTAATCACCACCTCGTTCTTGGTGAATCTTCAGCACATCTTATACAGTATATAATTTTGTTTGTTTGTTTGTTTTTGTGTTTTCATGTTTAATTCTCTTAACATCATTTCTTTGAATGTCAGAGGTATTAGGGACGTAACTAAAAGAAAAGCAGTTTTTTTATTTAGCAGAAGAATGGAGTCAGATTTAATTTTACTTCAAGAAACTCATTCCTGTGAATTAGACACTAAATTTTGGAAATCACAATGGGGAAACACAGCTTATTTTAGTCATGGGACTAATCATTCAGCAGGGGTATTAATTCTTTTACACAAATTTAAGGGGGATGTTCTAGAAGCAGTGCCTTCTGATGATGGTAGATGGATAATATTAATAATTAAACAAGATAATACTAACTTTATTATTTGCAATTTATATGGATTTAATTCACAT
>JBBPBX010074932.1:6498-17465 GCA_038048925.1 Garcialebias charrua
CTCACTATCAGTGTTTGTACAACTTCGTTCATCCTCAGAGATGACCGAGCAGATGCGCAACCATTTTGTTTTTATCCCGGGCAGACCCTCTCTGCCCGCGGGTCTGTGTCATGAGAACAGACTGGAGCTCCAGCAGCAGCAGCAGTGACGCTCTTCAGCTACAAGCACCAGGACGAGAAGAGACCAGCACAACATGTCAGTGCGCTGCAGATGTGTGATGTCAGTACGTGTTTTGAGCTTAATAAAGAAACTGTCATGAAAAACAGTATTTTTTTATTCAAACATGCTGAACTCCCCCGTCCCGGGGCATGTTGGCACATTTCCTGACATGGTAAGGAAGTTGACACGTGGTTATCTGTCAGAGTTAAACAGAAAGTGTATATTTCCATTGTGTTCAAACAGAGAGCCGGGCTGCAGGTGCAGAGAGCTTCTGTGCACCTTCCAGCCCCACCTCCCTACACGAGGGTGGGGGGGCTGCTCGCACCGCGTCATCAGACACAGAGCGACAAACAGTGCAGACAAATCAGACAGATTGTTGTTCCTGCTCTCAAACTCTGTTTTAATACACATGAGCCTGGTCTGAGAACAGTTGTTTTCAGCCAGGACTTTTTTCGTCTCTTCCTCTCACAAGCCAGACAGAGTCAGGTAAAACCACCGATCCGTCATGAGGCAACGTTTGTCAGACCTGCACGAGTCAAACTGGGCTCAGTGCAGCAGGGGCCGTGAGAAGAGCCTCCTATGGACCAATGCAGACTCTGTCCACTAGGTGGAGGACAGGCTATCTCTCTGGTGCAGCAGAACGTTTGTTAAATTACAGCGCAATCTGGCTTCAGACCTGCTCTCTAACTGGCTGAGACGTCTATTCGCAGCAATTACACTCTGCAGTTTGCAGAGACGCTGCACCGGTTCAGTGGAGTTTCTGAAGACAGAACATTTTCAGCACAGGGCGCGGCGCTGCAGTTCGGAACTACAGGAACTGTTAGCGAAATACATAATTTCCGGAGTCCCCCTCGGGCGGGGACTGAACCGGATTCTATTCAAAATACTTCCTGTTTTCCACAGAATCAAGCAGACTCAGGCAGTTTTTTGGATTTGTTGATTTCAACAAACTTATCACGTGAGTCGTCTCTTCCATATGCTGACAATAAAACGTATTTTTCGAATACGTGACACAGAGATGGATTTAATAATAATAATAATAATTAATTCAATTTATAACGCACTTTTCATTACTGAAAATCTCAAAGTGCTACACATATATTGAATGCTACACACATTCATAAACCGGTGGCGGCAGACTACCATGCAAGGTGCTTTCCAGTCCTACCGGGAGCAACTCAGGGTTAAGTGTCTTGCCCAAGGACACAACGACACATGGTGCGGGTCCCGGGAGTCGAACCGCCAACTTTCCGATCGGGAGACGACTGCCATTACCACTACACCACGGCCGCCCCATTTTGTCTCAATCGATCGCAAAGACGCATTTTCCACATTCCAATCATAAACAAACACAAGGAATTCCTCAGGTTTGCTTTCAAGAGGTTTGCTATCAGTACGACTGCATCACGTCAGTACACTCTCGCTCCTCGCACCTCCACGAAAGTTATCGGGCGGTGTTTAACCGTTGCGTCAAGGAGCATGAAAATTCTGTATTTTACTCGGCTCTGCGATCGATTGCTTCTGTCTTGCTCCCAGAGGAAGTCAAAGCTCAGACTGGTGAATAAAATGTCCCACTTGGTTTTTCGCAATAAACTGGGAAAAGGGCTTTGTTACTCTAGTCCATAAAGTATTTTTACTGAGACGCTCCTCTGCTCCACAGCTGTTTTATCGGAACAAAGAGCAGCTGACGTCACTTCTCCAGTACGTCAGTCTCACACAGGTCAGTTCCAACGTTATAAAGAATGAGATTATCAGAATGATGGCTGCCGCTCACGTAGTAGTGAATTTAAATTTATTACACATGCACCATTTTTCAGAGATGGTTTTTATGTCAGAAAATCGTCCCAGTACACCACAACTGGCTCCGGGTCACGGTTTCTCCATCACTGAGAACGGACCAGTATGGCAAGCACTTTTAACATAAAATTGTGTAGTCTGACTACCCGTCATTACATTCTAGGTATCAAAGAATGAGTTTCGCCCAGTCACATTTACTGTTGACTAGTCAGAATGTTTATTTTAGATGGACCTGGTCTTTAGGGGGAATCCCAGGACCTTTGCCAGAGCTCTTGGGCAAAGGGACATCAGTCAAACAGACGCGTCCATTTTCCAGATGGGATGGCTCCTTTCTGTCACAGTCAGTATGGGGGGGAGGGGCGTGGCCGCCAGGTAGTCCCCTCACATAAACGTTCTGGAGCTGTGACAGTACACAATGTCCTGAAACACTAGACGTCACGTGCATAAATCACCAGGGCATGTGCGTTTAGCCCAGTTTTTCATTCAACCTTTATTTAGTCAGGTAAATCTCATTGAGCCTCGTGGACTCATTACAAGAGCGACCTGCTAGCAGTTGTTCAGCAACTGTTCAGCAGTTGTTGATCACAGCCAGAAATCTGATCTGCTGGGCGCACATACACACTGGAAATCGCTGCGGGCGGCTTTTCACCCCCCGGCGTGCTAGCTTGGCCACTCGGGAGAACGCTCAGTGCCCAGTGCTCTTCTCCTGAAGCCCCTAGGACAACCCCCACTGGGGTGGACACATTTTTACACAAACCGTGGCCCTAAAACACTGTTTTATGGTTTTTCCTCCAGTCCAACTGCTGCCAGAGCTACTGGAAAGGGTGAGGGAGGTGGCGTTATCAGTGATTCTGATCGACCCGGAACACTTGAACGCACCATGGTTCCGGTGTTACAGCAATAAAGAGTTTGCCTGTGATAGATCAACATCTACTGGTCTGATTGCTGAACGTGAATGTTTAGAGAGTCTTGAATTTTTCTAAAATACGTTTTATGCATTACCCTGCGAGCGTCTGCAAAGTGTTTACGCGTCAAATGGGCTGCTTGTCAGCGATGGTGCCTGGGAAGACAGTTTGACCCATCCTCTTTTTCTCTGGGATCCATCTTCCCATATTTACAGTTATGGCTGGTCAGAAATTTAGCCTGTAGCACGGTTAAAACTTATGCTACAGCAATTTCTTCCTGCTACGGGGGATTCAACGATAGAACAGGTTTTAATCATCCCCTGTTAAAAAGTTTTTCTGAAAGGTGCTTGTCGTCTTAGTTCACGCACCTTAGTCACACAATGGGACCTAGTTACTGTGCTGAGTTCACTAACTAGGGATCCATTTGACCCATTTTAGACCAGATGCAATTAAAGTTGTTATCCTTAAAACAGCTCTGTTGCCGGTTCTGACATCGGCTAAGGAGTAAATGGCTTGTCTGTTTCTCCTTCTCTTTAAAGGAGAAAAAATTACTAAAGGGGAAGGGAGTTCAGTTGAACTTAGACCAAACCCTGCTTTTAGCCCTAAAAGCTTGACGTGTTTCATTCAAGGTTAGAATCATTACACTGTTTCCTCCTCTCATTAGTGCAGAGGAAGAACACCTACATTTGTCTTGTCCGGTGCAGGCACTAAAGAGTTATGTGACATGCACTGCTGCAATGCTTAATTTTGATAAGCTTTTTGTGCTTCTCAGCGGACAATCTCAGGGTCAACCTCGGCCTATCAGCGGTTGTCACATTGTCTATGTGAGGCCATTTCTCTGGCATACAGCTTCCTGGCCTCAAGCATCCTGAACGAATAAGAGTTCACTTCTCTAGGGGGATTGCAGTTCCACAGCTCTGCACAGAGGTTTTCTGTGCAGGACATCTGCTCAGGCGGCCTCTTGGTCGTCAGCGACTTCCTTTATCCGTTTTTTGTTTACTGAACGTTTCCAGCTCCTCCCTGACACATTATGTCTCAGGGTTGTAGCAGAGTGATTGTCTTTCATTATCAATAGACTTATTGATGAATGACACAGTTGTATCTGCCTTGTTGATTCTGATTATGAATTCAGAGTCATTCATTTATCATCAGATGATGAGGTTTGTCCACCTGCTATTATGCACATTCTTGTCTCAATTGATGGTGCATCTTCATGCTTATTGAGGTGTGGCGGTTGCCTGACGCCAAATTTACACTACATGCGTTCCGGCTCCGTCCCGCTCTGCTCCGCAGGTCGTAGCTGAGCATTTCAATTCCAGTTTACACTACCTCCGCTCCGGTCCGCCTGGATGCGCCGCTCCTAGACGCATGCGCGGGAATTGCGAGATTGCGCGATAAATCAAGTGATAAATAAGGAACAAAACAATTCATTCGGTGGAAGAAGGAGAACAACAGTAGAGACTGCTGCCTTGATCTTCTCTCGTAAATGAGCGACAGGACATGGTTTGAGCGACAGGAAGTGATTATTACATTTCAGAATAAAATACTTTTTTAAATTTATTTATTTCTTGTATTGCGTTTGTAGGCGTAGTCATAAATGATAGTTTGACAGCATTTTTGTACAAATAAATCCGTATAGAGCTAGGATTAGTCCGCCCGTGGTGATTTTATTTTGTAAATACGGATGTTGTGCTCGTTCCTTTTCCTGTTGGTGCGACGTAATCTTTAAAAGTTGACTCCGGCACAGCTCCGGCGTCCGGCAGAAATAGGATCGGTTCTAATTTTGACGGACTGCCGTCCGCTCGCCGCCGCCGTGCGGAGCCAGTGTAAACGCTCTCATTGATTATAATGGGTGCGTATTTGCTGCGGAGGTCGGACCGGAGCCGGAACGCATGTAGTGTAAATTGGGGGTTATGAAGATTATTAACTTACTGTAAGGAGTGACTCTCTGGGACCGTGGAATTGTCTGTGTAGTTCCTGAAGAAGTTATAAAGTCCTCTCACTTGTTCCCGCAGGTAAACCTGCAGAGACAAACAGCTTACCGTAACTTGAAGGAAACTGGGCAGCAGTACAACACGACTCCTCAACATCTGTCTTTATTTCAATAGGGACTAAACATTAAACAGAAATTTAATCATTCAAACAAGGCAAGAAAAGATGTTTATGGGGATTTTTTTAAAGAGACAAACCTGCATGGGTCCATACACTTCGGAGCGGTCAAACATGAGGATGAAATAGTCCAGATTCCTGACGGCTGATTCCCAGGGAATGTACGCCCTCTCCTTATGGAGAAAGCGGGTTGAGTTCAGAGCCAGAGTCACGCTGACCTGCTTGGCTCTGAGGAAAACAGATTGAACTGGTTTTGAGAGCTCGGCAATTTCAACTTGCTTTAAAATCAAACCTATTTAGGTGAAACTGAAGAAGGAGCATCCTTACAATCTTCTAACAGTTATTATCATAAAGAACATCCTACAGTGACGTTAGTGCAACTTCCACTAAAGTTAGTTGTCCTTTCTTCTTTAAACAGAAAGACAATGTCTGTAAAGCCACGAGTCAATGTTTACTTCTTAAGTAAAGCCTGAACTATTTATTTTCACTCCCTGTCTCAGTTTCTGTGACAATCACGTCTTTCTTAAAAGAAACCCAGGAGGAGGTCAAAGACTGTACCTCGCCAAGTTAAAAGCATCGTCAACGAGCTGCCCTCTGTTCATCAGTGGGACACGCTGGAAGAGAGAAACAGAACATGTTAAGAAACGTCCTAAATGCAGAAACTTCCATAAAACGTTTGCAAATAAACACAAATCCACATGAGAACAGGACTTGATGGATTCTGGGTGATGTTTAGAGGTGTAACATAAACAAACAAAAACAATTTCCATACCTAGAAGTTATTGAGTGTATTTTTTATCAAACAACTGTTTCCTCCCTGTAAAGCAAACAGGCTCACCCTGCTCTGATTGGTCAGATTACTCCTCCTACATGTCTTTGCGTGAGTGCTGCTACAGCGTGCGCTCTCAGGACATGATTACCTGCAGTGTTCTGTCAGTGAGAACTGAACTTGGCAATAAGGGCCTTATCCTACTCTGCTCCTGCTTCATGGAATATCTTACAAAAAGATCTGAAGCTCTCGACCTTGACTTCTCTAAATGGTTTTAAGAATCTGTTGGAATCCTGGCAAAAACCAATGCAGACATGTTCCTGTTTTTGATTTTCTACATCTACCTTATAATCTGTCTGTTTTGCTACTTTGATATCTTTGTTTTAACTTGTTAAAAAAAACTGTATTTCTCTCTTATGTTTGTCTATTGTTGATTGTTCAAGGAAAATCTACTGTTGCTGTTGTCATCATTCTTTAGTTTGTAGACAGGTCTCTCTTGTAAATGAGTCCTCGAGGCTCAATGAGATTAACCTGCCTAAATAAAGGTCGAATGAATGAATTTGGCCTGTTAGGCTCCACCCACACATATTTTTCGGACTATAGGTCACACCTGAGTATAGGTCGCATTGCCCAATTATTGCCAAAGAATTGGAAAAATCCATATACTGTATAGGTCGCACCTGAATATAGGTTGCACCTACGTCAAAATGTGGACCGTGTTTAGCTCTGCTGCAAATGTCTCTTCCACAGGAGCGCACAGCAAGGCTTTTAAGAAGATTAACACTTAAAAACAATTATCCATCCATCCATCCATTTTCTTCCGCTTATCCGGGGTCGGGTCGCGGGGGTAGCAGCCTAAGTAGGGAGGCCCAGACTTCCCTCTCCCCAGCCACTTGGAGCAGCTCCTCTGGGGGAATCCCAAGGCGTTCCCAGGCCAGCCGAGAAACATAGTCCCTCCAGCGTATCCTGGGTCTTCCTCTGGGTCTCCTCCCGGTGGGACATGCCCGGAACACCTCACCAGGGAGGCGTCCAGGAGGCATCCTAACCAGATGCCCGAGCCACCTCAACTGGCTCCTCAAAAACAATTAAAAACAATTAATAGTTTGATAAAAATGATAGCAAATATGTGTCTGAGCTGAACTTTTCTTTAATAAATTAATAATTTTAGCAGGATAAACACCTAAAAATATATATTTGTTAGCTGACATTATTGTAAGAGTGTCTCAGTTTAATTTTTGTTAATAAATGATTACAAATCAGCTTATTCTATAAAAAGCCATATATAGGTCGCACCTGACTATAGGTCGCAGGCCATGAAAAAATGATAAAAAGCCGCGACCTATAGTGCGGAAAATACGGTACTCC
The DNA here is from genome assembly GCA_038048925.1 of Garcialebias charrua. Taxonomy (NCBI): domain Eukaryota; kingdom Metazoa; phylum Chordata; class Actinopteri; order Cyprinodontiformes; family Rivulidae; genus Garcialebias; species Garcialebias charrua. The sequence continues at coordinate 13,603 of JBBPBX010074932.1, forward strand.
CACGAGGCTCGGTTCTATTGTTTTACAGGAAATCACAGGAAGTCTTCGTAATCACTGTGATTCCTCACCACTGGGTCATTCTTAAGTTATTTTATTATTTTGTTGAGTTTCTTGATGATGACTTTTTTTTTTGTCTCAGTTTGAAACAATTTCCCCTGCGGAGTTATTAAAGGGGACCACACATGCAAAATTCACTTTTTAATGTTTTTTTACTAAACTTTGGGTATTTACTTCATAAAAAAACAGTCCTTGTGCCAAAAAAATGCACCCAGTGGTTTATTTACTCTAAGTAGATTTATTTATCTTTGATAAATACACCAGGATTCACACTTCCTGCAGATATTGACGTCACAAGCCGCAGCCAAGCCGCAGCCAATCAGATCAAACCTGAGTCCAGCCCCTCACCTAGCAACCCCTGGTTAGGCTCAACCCACTTCTGTATTAAAGGTTCAGTATGTAATTTCTGGAACTGAGGAAAGTTTTGAACAGAGACACGTTTCTGGTCCCTCCCCCTCAGAGCCATATATGGCTCTGTTACCCTTGCTCTGCTGAAATTCAAATTCAAGCTCTGTTTTTATTGGCTGATTCAAATTCAAGCTCTGTTTTTATTGGCTGGTTAACGGCGTGTCACTGTGGCTTTTTAGAAATGCTTTTAGAGAAGCAAGGGGACAATAGTTTTTTTCAGAGATTACTTGTCTAAAATCAGTATGTCAGGAGGTAGTGACAGAGTGAAGAAATATGTTAAAAAAATATTGTTAGAAAAGTTACATACAGCTCCTTTAAACACATGACTGTTGTTTTTCATGATTTCATCTCATCTTTTGTTTATATGTTCTTAATTTCATGTGTACAGCACTTTGTTGCAGCTGTTTTTTTTTTAAATGGCTTTATAAATAAAGTATAATTGTTATTTTTATGTTTTAGTTCAATTTTTAGTGTATTTGCGATCGCTGCCAACGCGCAGCCGGCAAAAATTAAACGAGCGGACCGCCGGCGTCAGTGGCGGTTCTACACACGGGCCCGCGCGGGCCCATGCCCGCGTATGATGGACCCTGGCCCGCCCTGTGGCCCGTGCTCCGAGCAGAAGCGGAACCAATGCTCATGGCACATACCGATACCCATAGATATCATAACGTCTATGCCGATACCAGCCTTGTTTACGTATCGATCCAACCCATGATGCACGTTGGCTTCAAACTATGGGATGGATTTCCTGAACGGAGGCGTGTCTCATGAACCCAGAGTAACAAGACCCGCCTCACATTCAGGAAATCCAGTTCATAGTTTGCAGGCAGCTACAAGCGTGAGGGGCTGACTGAGTACTCTGTTGGGTTTGTTTTGGCATCGTTTTGAAAGAGCGGGTCGTTTGTTTATGGATTGTTTACATGGAGCTGGTCACGTTATGGATTGTTTACATGGAGCTGGTCACGTTATGGATTGTTTACATGGAGCTGGACGCTTCTGTCGCAAGATCGGACAACACTGGTGAGTCACGTAGCATCTTAGCTAGCAGCTAGCCGACTTTTCATCGTAACATGTGCGTTGTGTGGAAATATTACACTCAACACCGCAAGACAACAACGTTCAATGTCTGCAGAGCCATAGCGCCATATTAAACCGCGGTCAAGTTAGTTTTACGCCGGACATTTGAGCTCTGGGCTTCAGCGGTGTGTTTTTCTTTTTCATGCCGGGAATGGCGCCTTGTTTCCGGGCAGCTGCTGTCAGCTTCCCCCTGGAGCTCTGGAGCTCCGTAGCTGCGCATCATATGCTGCGCAGCTACAATATAAAGCCATGTAAACACTAAAAACAGGAACATGTCTGTGTTGGTTTATGCCATGAACTTAGCAGATGTAAAGCCATTTAATATTTAATTTAATTTATTTATTCATTCATTTAAAAGAGACAAAATAAAACAAATTCATCAAAAATAAAACATTGAATGAAAAGAGTGCAGAAAGAAGAAAAAAATCTTATATCACCCCATTATTTAAAAGAATATATAAAATAACTTTAAACAAACAATCACTTAACTCCATATCTGTAAAATTAACTGAATTATAACCATTTTTGAGTTGGCTTATTTCAATTGCCTGCTGCAGCAATCTTCAATTCAACTGTACTCAAAAGTTAATCAGCAGTATACATCCGTTTATTATTTCTTGAAAGATGTTTCAAAATCTGTCCAGAGGGTCATGAGATATTTTGCTAACAGACCAACACCATTGATTCTAAATAAATAACGCTATAATTTTAAAGAAAGATCTTATGCATTCTAAAAGTCCTTTGCTTATGCTTTGGGAATGAGTCTCAGCTACTACCACACCAAATTTTATCTCAATTTTTTGTCAAATTGACTGAGTTGTAGTCAATTTTGAGTTGTTCAGTTAGCTGTGGCAGCCATTTTGAATTGGATGTACTTTAAAAGTCAACCAGTCGTAGAGAGCCATTCAGTGATTATTTCTTGAAAGTTTAATCAAAATCTGTTCAGTTGTTCATAAGATATTTTGCTAACAGACAGATGCAGAATACAAACATAATTTGATAATTTCTGGCAAACCGATCAACAAATGAGTCACTCATTTGTTGATCGGTTTGCCAGAAATCATGATGCCAGAAATCATGAAATTCTGCGATTTTGTATTCATCAAAATCACAGAATACAGTTGCTGTGATAGTAGGGCAGCCAATGTTGTTACCTGTATATAATTTTGGACTGAGAAACTGAACCAAGACTTCACCTAACAGTTATTTTCATTATCATTTTATTTGCTTATTAATATATTTTATTCAGTCAATACAAATACTGTGTAAAATGTTTTATATTTTTCTCATTTGATTTTTTAAACTATTTTCTTTGGTTACAATGGTTAATAAAAAAAATAAGAGTCAAGTAAGATTTCGAATCTGTCTTTTTCTCCGAGATGAACGTGCCCCTCTGACAAAACCTCTGGCCCCAGCTTGGCCCCGCCAGTACAACTGGTCTAGAACCGCCACTGGCCGGCGTAAGGACCGGGTTCGACGGGACCCTCTTCCGGCGCGATGGAGCGGAGCTTCAACTGTACAGCCTTGCAGCAGCCTCGCAGCAGGCTCGCAGCAAGAGGACCTTCTCCTTACAGATTAATTTACGGGAGACACTTGGTGAACTTTGTGTTGTCTTCACTGGAACAGCGATAACTCCCAAAATCTCCGCGTGCAACGAGCGGAGCTGGCGAAAACCGGAAGAGGAACAAGCTAACATTAGCTTCGGATTCGGCAGGTCTCATGCTAAAAGGAGCAGCAAACTGCGGCGCGCTCAGACGGGTTTCGGTAAGTTATCTTAAGCTAACACTAACAGTAAGTCAAATGAGTAATAAAAAAAGAGCTAATTTTAAAACAACAACACATTACAGATACTGGCTGTTACAGAGGGCGTGAACAGATCGTTGAAGGGCGTGGACTTCAAGAAACCGGTCGTTCAAAACGAAAGTTAAAAATGGCAGAATTAAAAAGGGTATAATTGATTATCTAAGAATTATTTTGTGTATTAAAATGAATTAATATTGTCAAGATAGCACACAGAAATAACATAAAAATTTTAAATACCTATATGTGGTCTCCTTTAACATTGTTCTCTGATCAAAATTAGTTTATAAACATTGTACAGGTTCTGTTTAATACCATTACACACTTTTTAATGATCATTCAGAAGTTTATATCTACTCTAATAAGAATGATGGTAGTCCTAAAAGAAAAGATGTGTACCAGTAATAAGGAAATAAGAAGTCACATTAGTCTAAAGAAATAAAGCTGTGATCATTTTTCTCCATGTACTTCCTTGAAGGACTTTGCACTTGAAACCACCTAAACAACCATAAACATGCTCT
>JBBPBX010074933.1:0-17465 GCA_038048925.1 Garcialebias charrua
CAACTTTCAAAAACATATACAGGGAGTCCTCAACTTACGGCAACACGGATTTACGAACGGACTTACGAACAGTACAGTTGTACAGTAAATACAGCACTGGTATGTGTTTTTAGATGAACGTGTGTTAGCTAACCGTTTGTAAACAAAGTTATGAGCAGGTTTATGAACCAGTATGTACGTTTGTGTTGAAAAACGGGTGTTTGGCGCAGCGCTAGCATACATTTTCCAACTTACGAACGAAAATCCGGACTTACGAACGCACGTGCTATGGGTTCCGACATACGTCAAAATCGGATTACAAACGGTCCTTAGGTCCGGAACTCGTTCGTAAGTCATGGATTCCCTGTAATGCAGCCTTAGGTCTGATTCCCAGACGGTTCACACCTGATGAGAACAGAGGAGCCGCTTCTGTGGATTAGACTAACACAGACCTTAAGAAACCTCTGTTAAGGTGTGATGTATGATTCGTCAATTTACATAGGATGTGTGTGTCATCTCAGCCTTTATAACTTTACTCTCACACAGCCTGCTCTTTGAATTGAGAAAGCCCTTTGAATAGAGGGCAAAACGTCTTCTGTTACAAATAAAGTCCAGTTGTTTTTGTATTGAACGCTTGTTCTGACTGTTCAACTTGTAAAGTAGATCAATGAGAAAGATGTCGCAGAAGGACTTGGGTCTGCAGGTCTAAAGATGAATAGAGACATATGACGATGCAAAGAGGTCACGTAAATGGAGCAGATGTCAAATACGTGAGTTACAGAGAGAAGAAGAACTGTGAGCGTGAGAATAAGAGAAAAGTTTCTGGTGTGCCTCTGAGCCAAGGAGACGACCCAGAAAAGTCAGAAGTAAAAAATGAACCACACAGAAACAAGGGCTAATCTATAGGGAGGAGGAGGAGGAGGAGGAGGAGGAGGAGGAAGGAGGAAGGAGGAAGGAAGGAGAAGGATGAGGAGGAGGAGGAGGTGGAGGAAGGAGGCTGCATGTGTTGGTTTGTTACTCTGAACATATGATGGCAGCAGGGAAGGCGTTGTAGTTAAATTCAGGAGCAGCAGCTGTGCTTGTTTCTCAGCACGAGGTCAAAAGCTGCACATCAGCAGCGCCGCATGACGACTTGACGAGTGCAGCTGGTCACCGAGAGAGGAAGACGCACAGCGAGGCCACGTGTCGGGGTCGGTTTATTCGTGCTCTTTACGAGAGAATGTATAAGAGTGAATGTAAAGAGTGAATGTAAAGGCAGTTTGAGAGAATGAGCTAAAAATGAACACAAAGCAAACGTCTGTGATGATCTGCATCTAACTGTGACTGTGCAGAGGAAACATCTGTCTCTTCTCTGCACATCCACTGTGCACGCACATCCACTGTGCACGCACATCCACTGTGCACGCACATCCACTGTGCACGCACAGAACAGACTCTTCTAAAACACTGTTTTGTTTTTTAGACACATCATTTCACACTGAATGATTAAATGTAAGGTTGTGAGTGCAATGTACTAAATTAGAAAGAAATGAATTGAAATAAAATGTAACGGCTGATGAGTCTAGTTTATATAAAGACCCAAGACAACGAACAACAAGAACACTGCATACTGTGTACATACTGTGTACATACTGTGTACATACTGTGTACATACTGTGTACATACTGTGAACATACTGTGAACATACTGTGTACATACTTTGTACATACTATGTACATACTATGAACATACTATGAACATACTGTGAACATACTTTGTACATACTATGTACATACTATGAACATACTGTGTACATACTGTGTACATACTGTGTACATACTGTGTACATACTGTGAACATACTGTGTACATACTTTGTACATACTATGTATATACTATGAACATACTGTGTACATACTGTGTACATACTGTGTACATACTGTGTACATACTGTGTACATACTGTGTACATACTGTAAACATACTGTGTACATACTGTGTACATACTGTGTACATACTGTTTTCATACTGTGAACATACTGTGTACATACTGTGAATATACTGTGAATATACTGTGTACATACTGTGTACATACTGTGAACATACTGTGTACATACTGTGAACATACTGTGTACATACTGTGTACATACTGTGTTCATACTGTGAACATACTGTGTACATACTGTATACATACTATGAACATACTGTGTACATACTGTGTACATACTATGTACATACTGTGTACATACTGTGTACATACTGTGAACATACTGTGTACATACTGTGTACATACTGTGTACATACTTTGTACATACTGTGAACATACTGTGTACATACTGTGTACATACTGTGTACATACTGTGAACATACTGTGTACATACTGTGTACATACTGTGAACATAATCTGTACATACTGTGTACCTACTGTGAACATACTTTGTACATACTGTCGTTCTACGCGAGTGAGGTAGCTGCAGGACCTTGCAACAAGTCCTCACTCCAGCCTACTCCATTAAAGGTTCCTTAACTTTATCCTTGCACACGAGTATTACCCAATGTGTCCGGAAGGTTAGGATTAAGGCTGAGTTGAGGTAATTCACCCAGACTGTTCACTGTCTTAACATCTATACGTCACACCCTCGTTTTCACTCCGTGGACAGCCTGACTTAGTAGAATGGAGTCAGACCGTACCTCACGGAGAAACGTATATTAACGACAGCTTACCTCTGTAGATTGCAATTGTTTCTGGCCTGGTTAGCTTTAGGGCCTAGGAAAATAATGTCCCAGGGGGTTGTTTATACTTTTGAAGCTAATAAAACATCCAAAGCCTCCAGTGATATTGTTGTTATCTTTGAACCAAGTTTTCCATCATTTAATATCAAGCTGAGTCAAGGAAAAATCCAGATGTGTATGTTTTGTATTATTTTAATGATAATTGCAAGGGATAACAGCATAAGCACTTCCTACTACAGAAAAGATTTAATCAGGTTACATGATTGGCATTTCAGAGAGTTAAATGTTTCAACAACTCACCAAAGTGTCTTCCACACACTGGGCTTTAAGGTGTTTTCAGCTCAATTGAATTGAGTTGCAATCCAATGAATAATTTGTATAATCTCCAAAAATGTTGGTTTACTCCACATTAAGTGTTCTACTTCTATCAGGAAACTTGTTTTATGATCCTCCAGGAAACTTGTTTTTTTTTTATCCTCCAGGAAAACTTGTTTTATAATCCCACCAGGGAAATCTTGTTTTTTTTAAATTCCACCAGGAATAATCTTGTGTTTTTAATCCCACCAGGAAGATCTTGTGTTTTTAATTCCATCAGGAATAATCTTGTGTTTTTAATCCCGCCAGGAAAAGGCCTTTTTAAGAATCCTCCAGGAAAACTTGTTTTATAATCTCACCAGGGAAATCTTGTTATTTTTCTACAAAAAAAACTCCAGGTGATTCTGTTGTATTCCAGTCAGAAAAGTCTGCACTTCTAGCAGACTGAATAAGTCTTCATTGTAATTCCACATAAAACCTCCAGGTAATTCTGTTGTGTTAAAAATCCTAGTTTTAATCCATCAAAACTGTTGCATTCCATAAAAAATCTGGTAATCCTTTTAGGCAAATCAATTATTCCACAAAAGTGTTATATCCATTCAAAAATGTTGTAATCCATTTATTTGTTCTGTGGTCCTGATGAAAAGGCCTTCCTTAGCTGGCCGAAGTCTAAAAATTACGCAGTGTACCCTAATCAAATACTACGAAACTTCAGGCCTCTGAGCACAGACCTGGAATCTTCCAAAATGTTGATACCGTGTACAAGACTCCCTCTAAATTCCTTTTATTCTGTTGCTGACAGAAAGGAAGAAATCCTTAATCCGGAGCCTAAAAATGGAACATAGTGTACTTACAAAAAACAACTCGCCCGTTGCACTCTTGACTCTCTGCTTTAATTCATCAAAGCTTGTAGTTTTTTTCACAAGATTCTTGGTTCTGTCCAGTTGATGAGGTACTTTCAGCAGGATGGAGATAAAGAGTACACTGTGTTCCCACCAATGTAAACAGCCTCGCGGCAGACCGTCGGCACTCAGCTCTCCCAAAATTACTTTAATTTTTCATCAACAAAGCTTGTAACTGATCTTTAAATCTTCATGGAGAAGGAGGCTTTTTTGCTGTTGTATTAAATTTGATTTCATTTTAATCCTTTGGACAAGAACGGGAATATTTCCCTACCTTCTGTCGGCAAGGGCTATTACCAAAAGTAAGGAAAAAATACCTCAATCCTGAATCAAGATTTGAAGCTATATTCCAGCTCTGTAATTAATCCAATTTTGAAGAATAGCAAGGGATCCAGGCTGAAGCAAAAATATCTCCTTTTTTGTCCAAGGAGAGTCTTTTTAGAATATTCTATCTTCTTATTTTTAGTTCCAGAGCGTCCGTCTTTGTCCAGTAATATCCAAATGGTCTTCATAAAATCTTCAGCCCCTTTCTCTTGTTCACCAGCCTTATTTATAGTCAAGAGAGGGGGCTTCAGTTCCCCTCCTTAGATAATTACATCACTTTGTTAGGGCTTGATTGGTCAGTGGTAAGGTGATGTCCACACCTCCTGTCCAACCCTCACTAAACAATGACATAATATTTTTCTCCTCCTCTTCAGCTCTCAGCCCATCCCTTACTGGTCAAACAAGTTTAAACTTTCACCCAGATTTCTTCAACCTTTACCTACATTACTAAACCCGTAGGAACAACACCTTGGTTTGCTACAAAATCTTACATAGCATACATTAATCACATCATTATCACAATACTGTAATTATACACCTCCATTTAATCATAGAACATACATTTTATTTTATTATTTTTGTTTTAAATGCTTTAAAAACACTCTTTTCATTTTTAACAGGCCTTGAAGCAACAAGCGCTCTGTTCTTGCAGCTTCTCCTCTGTTCTGATAAAAGGCCTCAGCTCTCTTGTAACAAGTGTTGTGCTCAGACCTCAGGTCTCAGCTGTTCTTATCTGCTCTGGAATGTAGCATAGATCTGAAGTGTGTGTCATGAAAGCTACATGTCTCTTGTTGAGCTTGTAGCATATGTTCAAAAATGCTTAATAAAAGATTAAATTAAATTGTAATAATATGTGTTTGAATATATATATATATATTATGTGATAATAGGTTTGTTACTTCACTAAACAAGGCCTTATATTATTCTTCTGCAGAAAAAGCTCTCTTACAGCTTTCAGCGTTTATATCTGTACCTCCTGCTCTGAGCAGGCCAGGGTAAACATGAAGTGTGTGTGCGCCACCCCCCCCCCCCATCCAGGGAGAGCGTGCTCCCTCTATATGTGTGCATGCGTGCGTGTGTGTGCACGTGTACGCGTGCTTGCGCGTGTGTGCACATGTACGCGTGCGTGCGCGTGTGTGTGTGCTAGTCCCTCCAGACCCCCAATCAGAGTCACACACACAGTCTTACTGCTGGTGAGTTAAAAATGCCACACACAGAAAAACAAAATCATGTTTTCAAAAGCCAAGGTAAAAATAGGGATTATCATATGTGTTTGATTCATTATTTGTATGACATTAACAGCTCTGTAAGAAATTAATAGTTTTATTACTTTTCAACATTTTCTGCACAAAAAAGCTCCTTTCTTCCTGCACTGGAAGGCCTCAGCTCTCTTGTAACAAGCATTCTTATCTAGTTTGACCCATATTTTCTCAGAGAGAGACCTGCTGCTTACAGAGGCCTTGGTTTTTCTGCCTAGTGTGTGCATGTAAGGCCTGACTCAATCTTATTCCTTATAGCACAGGGTTAACCAAAAATGCCATACAATAACACAAAGATGGTTTACCAAAATACAGATAAAGCATATAAAAAGTAAAAAACATACACCATGTTTCCTCTACTTGTGAGCTTAAAGTGCCATACAAGTTTGAGATCATAGGTTTATCATAAAAAGTAAAATGAAAGCCAATGTTTTTAAAAGTGTGTCTCTGTACCCCTGCTCTCAGCCCTGTGCCAAAGGCAACCATCGTGTGCCGTGCCAGTGTTCTATGTGTGTGAATATGTGCTGCAAAGGTTTTCCCAACAGTGCAATAGCCTGTTTTCAACATAAAAGTCCTGCATATTTCGACAATACTGTGTACATACTGTGTACACACTGTGTACATACTGTGTACATACTGTGTACATACTGTGTACATGCTATGTACATATTGTGTACATACTGTGTACATACTGTGAACATACTGTGTACATACTGTGGGCCGAGATGGTGTAGAGCAGGGGTGCTCACACTTTTTCAGCATGCGAGCTACTTATAAAACAACCAGGTCGAAATGATCTACCCAATACAAAAATGCAAAACATATAATTATCTTCAAATGTATTAAGGATTCTTTTTATGTACAATGTATGTTGATGTACCTTGCATAACTAATTAAGCCAATATTGCACAACACATATAATAAATCAGGGGTCACCAACGTGGTGCCCGCGGGCACCTGGTCGCCTGCAGGGACCACATGAGGTGCCCGGTGGTGGTGACAGCAATATAGATTTTTTTAAATTTATTTAAAAAAAGATGGTAGAAACTGATCCCCACTCCCCTTCTTTATAAGAATCTGGTCTTTTACTTTAATAAATGTTACAAAATCATTAGATTTTTTTTTTACTTTATAATGTCATCTAAAGCCCCCTCCAGCAAATCTAAAGTGGTCCACAGGCCACCAGTTCATAACCACAGTTGTAGCAGGTTGTTATGGCTCCGGACACGTTTAATTTAGTGAACGAAGGCATAAAAATGGCTCTTTTGGTACGGAGAGATTTAATGTATACAGCGGTGCTTATGCATTTATTTTACAGACTGTCCCTGAACGCACCGCGAAAGTGTGTTATGCAAACACGCGCACTGCGGGACAGGGAAAAGTGCAGAGAACGGAGAGTAGTCAAGGTTATGCTGTATGAAAAGTGTCTCGTATGATTTGAATAATAAAGCAACGTCAATTCCCAACCAGTTTGTTTCTTAAGCGTGCAAAGAAACATCACAGTGTCACTCACCCGGAACAATGCTTCGGTGGCGGCGTTTCGCTTTTGAAGTTGCTGCTGTCCGCACTGGGATTTTAGTTCCTCTACCTTTCTCTTTCTCAGCTGGCTTTTCAGTGGGAAGTCGATGTCGTATTTTCCATGAACAGTCCGAAATCTGATTGTTTTCGCTTGTATGTTTTGCTGCATTCCACCTTTGCACCATTGTTTTTAGATGCTTCATGAGCAATGACCTAAAGCTCTCATCTGATTGGTTGTCGTGTATGTCAATCAAGTTACGGGATGTTTGATTGGCTGACAATTTTTCAATGTCACGCTACGGGCAAAAAACAAACAAAAAAATGTCATGCTACGATCGACCAGTAATGCCCCCGCGATTGACCGGTAGCTCGCGATAGACGTTATGAGCACCTCTAGTGTAGAGGCAGGGCAGCTGGCTCAGGACCGGAAGGTCCCGGGTTCAATCCCCAGTCACTGCATACCTCGTTGTGTCCCTGGGCAAGACACTTAACCCCGAGTTGCTCCCGGTAGGACTGGCAGCGCCTTGCATGGCAGAATACCGCTACCGGTGTATGAATGTGTGTATGAATGGGTGGATGAATGGTACTGTGAAACGCTTTGGGGCCCTTCACAGGGGGCTGGAAAGCGCTATATAAGTAAGCTCCATTTACCATTTTACATACTGTGTACATACTGTGTACATACTGTGTACATACTGTGTACATACTGTGTACATACTGTGTACATACTGTGCCTGCCAACGATTATACAGCAATACATCAATCAATAGCAATGGCCCCGACAAGCAAAGACCCTGTGTAACCTTTGACCTGGAACCTGGGGTGAATAAATGCGACGTGCCTCCTAGTGGCGGTACAAAAGTGCATTGAGTTTGATTGAAGTATTGTGAGTGGATCAGAAGTTATGGTCCAGACAAGTGAACGTTTACAGATGTTCTAGATAAGACTTCACTTAAGTCTTCATCCAAACATGTCATGAGGATGAGAACCCAGAGAGTACGGACTGAGAGGAGAACAGAACTCAGAACTCTAAATGTGATTAAAGTGATTTATTTACAGGGATGTGATGTTCCAGGCAGGATCAGGGAACCTGGAAGTGGAAGGAGGCAAGTTAATTCCTGGAATGACGTTTTAGTTGGAGAGGCAGAGGGTTTCCAGCAGGGAAGGTCTAGGTTGTAGCTGCAGCGGTGATCATGGAATGTAGAAGGCGAGTGGTTGGATGGTGAATGAGCAACTGAAGCTGTACAGGTGAGGACGAGTCCAGGAGATCGGGCTCAGACAACAAGTACTCTTTGGTAATTGGTTGAAGGGTGGGAGGCACAAGTACCAGTTGGTAGGTGATGCTCCAGCAGAGAATGGAGCTAAGCTGAAGACCTTTATACTCCTGGAGCCAGTTGGTGGAACAACCTCCAGCTGTTGGGCACCACCCTGGAACTCAGGAACCTGGAGAAAAAGACTGAACCCTTCAAAACAGAATACATGAACTGAATGGACTACATCTGTCTACCAATGATCAATGAGTTAATGTGACAAATAATTGATATTCCTAACATCTGTACCCTGAGGCTAACATCTGTACGGTGAGGCTCTGCCTGACATCTGTACGGTGAGGCTAACATCTGTACAGTGAGGCTCTGCCTGACATCTGTATGGTGAGGCTCTGCATAACATCTGTACAGTGAGGCTCTGCCTAACATCTGTACAGTGAGGCTCTGCCTATCTGTACAGTGAGGCTCTGCCTAACATCTGTACGGTGAGGCTCTGCCTGATATCTATACAGTGAGGCTCTAACATCTGTACAGTGAGGCTCTGCCTGACATCTGTACGGTGAGGCTCTTCCTGACATCTATACAGTGAGGCTCTAACATCTGTACTGTGAGGCTCTGCCTGACATCTGTACAGTGAGGCTCTAACATCTGTACTGTGAGGCTCTGCCTGACATCTATACAGTGAGGCTCTGCCTGACATCTATACAGTGAGGCTATAACATCTGTACTGTGAGGCTCTGCCTGACATCTATACAGTGAGGCTCTAACATCTGTACAATGAGGCTCTATCTGACATCTGTACGGTGAGGCTCTGCCTGACATCTATGCAGTGAGGCTCTAACATCTGTACTGTGAGGCTCTGCCTGACATCTGTACTGTGAGGCTCTGCCTGACATCTGTACAGTGAGGCTCTGCCTGACATCTGTACGATGAGGCTCTGCCTGACATCTATACAGTGAGGCTCTAACATCTGTACGGTGAGGCTCTGCCTGACATCTATTCAGTGAGGCTCTGCCTGACATCTATACAGTGAGGCTCTAACATCTGTACAGTGAGGCTCTGCCTGACATCTGTACGGTGAGGCTCTGCCTGACATCTATACAGTGAGGCTCTGCCTAACATCTGTACTGTGAGGCTCTGCCTGACATCTGTACAGTGAGGCTCTGCCTGACATCTGTACGATGAGGCTCTGCCTGACATCTATACAGTGAGGCTCTAACATCTGTACGGTGAGGCTCTGCCTGACATCTATACAGTGAGGCTCTGCCTGACATCTATACAGTGAGGCTCTAACATCTGTACAGTGAGGCTCTGCCTGACATCTGTACGGTGAGGCTCTGCCTGACATCTATTCAGTGAGGCTCTGCCTGACATCTATACAGTGAGGCTCTAACATCTGTACAGTGAGGCTCTGCCTGACATCTGTACGATGAGGCTCTGCCTGACATCTATACAGTGAGGCTCTAACATCTGTACAGTGAGGCTCTGCCTGACATCTATACGGTGAGGCTCTAACATCTGTACAGTGAGGCTCTGCCTAACATCTGTACTGTGAGGCTCTGCCTGACATCTGTACGGTGAGGCTCTAACATCTGTACAGTGAGGCTCTGCCTGACATCTGTACGGTGAGGCTCTGCCTGACATCTATACAGTGAGGCTCTAACATCTGTATGGTGAGGCTCTGCCTGACATCTGTACGGTGAGGCTCTGCCTGACATCTGTACTGTGAGGCTCTGCCTGACATCTATACAGTGAGGCTCTAACATCTGTACAGTGAGGCTCTGCCTGACATCTGTACGGTGAGGCTCTGCCTGACATCTATACAGTGAGGCTCTGCCTAACATCTATACAGTGAGGCTCTAACATCTGTACGGTGAGGCTCTGCCTGACATCTGTACGGTGAGGCTCTGCCTAACATCTATAGAGTGAGGCTCTAACATCTGTACAGTGAGGCTCTGCCTGACATCTGTACGGTGAGGCTCTGCCTAACATCTATACAGTGAGGCTCTAACATCTGTACGGTGAGGCTCTGCCTGACATCTATACAGTGAGGCTCTAACATCTGTACAGTGAGGCTCTGCCTGACATCTGTACGGTGAGGCTCTGCCTAACATCTGTACTGTGAGGCTCTGCCTGACATCTGTACGGTGAGGCTCTAACATCTGTACAGTGAGGCTCTGCCTGACATCTGTACGGTGAGGCTCTGCCTGACATCTGTACAGTGAGGCTCTGCCTAACATCTGTACAGTGAGGCTCTAACATCTGTACAGTGAAGCTCTGCCTAACATCTGTATTGTGAGGCTCTGCCTGACATCTGTACAGTGAGGCTCTGCCTGACATCTGTACAGTGAGGCTCTGCCTAACATCTGTATTGTGAGGCTCTGCCTGACATCTGTACAGTGAGGCTCTGCCTGACATCTGTACAGTGAGGCTCTGCCTGACATCTATACAGTGAGGCTCTAACATCTGTATGGTGAGGCTCTGCCTGACATCTGTACGGTGAGGCTCTGCCTGACATCTGTACGGTGAGGCTCTGCCTGACATCCATACAGTGAGGCTCTAACATCTGTACAGTGAGGCTCTGCCTGACATCTGTACGGTGAGGCTCTGCCTGACATCTATACAGTGAGGCTCTGCCTGACATCTATACAGTGAGGCTCTGCCTAACATCTATACAGTGAGGCTCTAACATCTGTACAGTGAGGCTCTGCCTGACATCTGTACAGTGAGGCTCTGCCTGACATCTGTACGGTGAGGCTCTGCCTGACATCTATACAGTGAGGCTCTAACATCTGTACAGTGAAGCTCTGCCTGACATCTATGCAGTGAGGCTCTGCCTAACATCTGTACGGTGAGGCTCTGCCTGACATCTGTACTGTGAGGCTCTGCCTGACATCTGTACGGTGAGGCTCTGCCTAACATCTGTACTGTGAGGCTCTGCCTGACATCTGTACGGTGAGGCTCTAACATCTGTACAGTGAGGCTCTGCCTGACATCTGTACGGTGAGGCTCTGCCTGACATCTATACAGTGAGGCTCTAACATCTGTATGGTGAGGCTCTGCCTGACATCTGTACGGTGAGGCTCTGCCTGACATCTGTACTGTGAGGCTCTGCCTGACATCTATACAGTGAGGCTCTAACATCTGTACAGTGAGGCTCTGCCTGACATCTGTACGGTGAGGCTCTGCCTGACATCTATACAGTGAGGCTCTGACTGACATCTATACAGTGAGGCTCTAACATCTGTACAGTGAGGCTCTGCCTGACATCTGTACGGTGAGGCTCTGCCTGACATCTGTACGGTGAGGCTCTGCCTGACATCTGTACAGTGAAGCTCTGCCTGACATCTATACAGTAAGGCTCTACCTGACATCTGTACTGTGAGGCTCTGCCTGACATCTATACAGTAAGGCTCTACCTGACATCTGTACTGTGAGGCTCTGCCTGACATCTGTACGGTGAGGCTCTGCCTGACATCTGTACGGCGAGGCTCTGCCTAACATCTGTACTGTGAGGCTCTAACATCTGTACGGTGAGGCTCTGCCTAACATCTGTACAGTGAGGCTCTGCCTAACATCTGTACGGTGAGGCTCTAACATCTGTACGGTGAGGCTCTGCCACGTCCCTCCATGGTAGTTTTAGGTTTTGTGGACACAAACTTTAATTTGTTGTCTTTGTGTCTCATTTATATTTTGGTGACAGGTGCAGGAGACTTGTTTTGTGCTAGAAGTTCGTCTGACGTCCATATTTATGACTGAGTGACTTAAGTGAATTATTTTTATAACCGAGTGACTAAAGTGAATTATTTTGTTTTTACATCCAGTTTGTGGTTAAACACATTACTCAACATAGTGAACTCGTGAATGCGTCCACACCTGCATGTTGCACTGTGCGGCCAGGAGAATAAATCAAAGTGTGGGGGTTTCTGAAACGTTCCCTGCTCTGAAGACTCCGTGGAAACCATCTTGAAGGTGTCCAGATGTTCCTGATGTGGTGTCCAGTTTGGAGCAGCTTGGTTCTGGTTCGACTCTGAATGAAGCAGTGAGTCGCCGCAGAGGTGACCTTGGTCTTCCTGCTGCCATCGCACCACGTTCATGAAGCTGGAGTTGTTTTGTGTCCTTGATCAGAAACAGAAGACTATTAAAAACTAAATCTAAACTGGTTCCTGTCCAGCAGACACTGGACCTGTCGCAGTAAAAAAGCAGAAGCGTTACTGCCAGCACTGACAACAGCTCTGTTGTATTCACATTTAATATCTTATATATATTTTATATAAGGGATGAACTATTTTAATTTTTGTTCGGAGGCGCAGCAGCTGCTCTGTCATGGAGGGAAGTTTGTTGCTTCTGTCCAGAAGTGAATCAAACAGTTTGGCTTAACCAAAGATTGTTCCTTGCACTCGCATCTGACACATGTTCCAGTTGGTCTTCCCTCATGTGTTCACCTTGTAATATTACAGATGTTTCTTGCTCTTGTTCAGTTTGCGTTTGTGAAAAGGAAACCCAACAGTCCAGCTGCTGCCTCCGTCACTTCAAGCCGGGACAGAAACACAAAGAAAAGCCGTTGTAAAAGATGATGTTTCATCACCTGCCAGGCGCTCTCCTCAGAGTCATCACTGACGTGTGAAGGTTTGTGGAAGGAGAGAGCTTTCAGACTCGACCACCACCGGTTGATTCAACGTGAATTACTGAGGCTGCTGGTGTTCATGGATTATTTATGATTATTCATGAAATGGATCCAACGCGCTCAACTCTCAGCTTCAGAGCCGTCTGCAGGCCTCTTTCATTTACAAAAAGATCATCACAGAATTCCTTTAAGAATATTTACACAGTTTCCTCTGCGTAAAGGTAGAACTGAAAATGTTGTAAACAGAAATTTAAATTGAAAACTGACACCTGGACGTCTTGATGCATTTATTGTGCTTTTAGAATTAAAACTGAACGTTTCTCTCTGTTGTCCTGGACGTGTGTTAGGAGTCACCCTGAAACAAAGTGACTGTGACCATCACTTAAAATTAAACTTTACACTTTAGGAGGAAACTGCACTCTTATTCATGTTAATTAGATTCATGATGAAAATCAGGAAAGCACTGATGATTATCACATGCGCTAATCAAGTCTAATGAATGTAGCAAATTATATTTAATAATGTCATAATCAGCTGACATCACACTTCTTGACAAACTTTGCCAGATGTTTGGTTTTCCAGCTTCGTGTTATTTGGATGCAGGACAGCGTGTTAGCCCGTCCTGCTTGGCTGTAAACGCCCTGATGCCTCCCGTGTGCTGCTCTCTGAAGACGAGCTGAAAGCTGCCACGGCTGAACTCATGGCTGAGCTGTAAAAGAAACACTTTCCTCCTTCAGGCCGACTTTTACGGCTGAACGGTGTCTGCTGCTCACAGAGCTTATACTGGAGAGTGTCCAAGAGCATTAAATGTTGCTATCCTTACAGACACACATATTAATTTACTTTGTAGTTGTTGCTTCAATTTTCCGCACGCTGAAGGTTTAAAAATAATAATAATAATAAACTTTATTTGTATAGCACCTTCCTACAATGCCTTGCATTGACCAAGGTGCTTAACAGGATAAAAAGATGAATAAACTGGAACAATAAATCAATGAAAATAGAATAAGAAACAACAGCAATAAAAGAAGGCAATGGAAATAAAAAATGCTACATACTAAAATAACACAAGTAATAAAAGTTACACACTGAAAGCTTTTTGAGCAAGTGGAAATAAAAAGGTAATGGAAATAAAAAATGCTACATATTAAAATACCAAAAGTAATAAAAGTTACACACTGGAAGCTTATTTGAACAAGTGGAAATAAAAAGGCAATGGAAATAAAAAATGCTACATATTAAAATACCAAAAGTAATAAAAGTTACACACTGAAAGCTTTTTTGAACAAGTGGGTCTTCAGTCTGGTTTTGAACAGAGTCAGATCAGAGGTGGCACGCAGCTCAAGGGGGAGGGTGCACCAAAATCTTAAACTTTTCTCTTCTTAGTGTTTTTGGATCAGCATTAACAAAGATTTGTTTGGCCTTGAAAAATCATGAATTAGATTCAATTCAATTCAGTTTATTTATCCAGCACCAACTGACAACAGAAGTTGTCTCAGGGCACTGAACGGACACATTCACTTAGAAAAACGAATTGGTAAGTTATCTATTGAAGGAACCCAGCAGACTTGTTGAATCTTCACTTTGTTACAGTCTCCCATCCTGAGCAAAGACAAAGGAGACAGTGGAAAGAAAAACCCACTTTTAACCAGAAGAAACCTTCAGCAGAACCAGGCTCAGGACGAGAAAAAATATGCTTTTACCAGCTGCTTTGAAAGGACAGGAAACAGACAAACACAGAATGAGAGGTCCAGATGTAGGTGCAGGTGCATCAGATGTAGGTGCAGGTGAACCAGATGTAGGTGCAGGTGAACCAGATGTAGGTGCAGGTGCACCAGATGTAGGTGCAGGTGAACCAGATGTAGGTGCAGGTGAACCAGATGTAGGTGCAGGTGAACCAGATGTAGGTGCAGGTGAACCAGATGTAGGTGCAGGTGAACCAGATGTAGGTGCAGGTGAACCAGATGTAGGTGCAGGTGCACCAGATGTAGGTGCAGGTGAACCAGATGTAGGTGCAGGTGAACCAGATGTAGGTGCAGGTGAACCAGATGTAGGTGCAGGTGCACCAGATGTAGGTGCAGGTGAACCAGATGTAGGTGCAGGTGAACCAGATGTAGGTGCAGGTGCACCAGATGTAGGTGCAGGTGCACCAGATGTAGGTGCAGGTGCACCAGATGTAGGTGCAGGTGAACCAGATGTAGGTGCAGGTGCACCAGATGTAGGTGCAGGTGAACCAGATGTAGGTGCAGGTGAACCAGATGTTGATGCAGGTGCACTAGAAGTAGGTGCAGGTGCAGCAGATGTAGGTGCAGGTGCACTAGATGTAGGTGCAGGTGAACCAGATGTAGGTGCAGGTGAACCAGATGTAGGTGCAGGTGAACCAGATGTAGGTGCAGGTGCACTAGATGTAGGTGCAGGTGCACCAGATGTAGGTGCAGGTGCACTAGATGTAGGTGCAGGTGCACTAGATGTAGGTGCAGGTGCACTAGATGTAGGTGCAGGTGCACTAGATGTAGGTGCAGGTGCACCAGATGTAGGTGCAGGTGCACTAGATGTAGGTGCAGGTGCACCAGATGTAGGTGCAGGTGCACTAGATGTAGGTGCAGGTGCACTAGATGTAGGTGCAGGTGAACCAGATGTAGGTGCAGGTGCACTAGATGTAGGTGCAGGTGCACCAGATGTAGGTGCAGGTGCACTAGATGTAGGTGCAGGTGCACTAGATGTAGGTGCAGGTGCACTAGATGTAGGTGCAGGTGCACCAGATGTAGGTGCAGGTGCACTAGATGTAGGTGCAGGTGCACTAGATGTAGGTGCAGGTGCACCAGATGTAGGTGCAGGTGCACTAGATGTAGGTGCAGGTGCACTAGATGTAGGTGCAGGTGCACCAGATGTAGGTGCAGGTGCACTAGATGTAGGTGCAGGTGCACCAGATGTAGGTGCAGGTGCACTAGATGTAGGTGCAGGTGCACTAGATGTAGGTGCAGGTGAACCAGATGTAGGTGCAGGTGCACTAGATGTAGGTGCAGGTGCACCAGATGTAGGTGCAGGTGCACTAGATGTAGGTGCAGGTGCACTAGATGTAGGTGCAGGTGCACTAGATGTAGGTGCAGGTGCACTAGATGTAGGTGCAGGTGCACCAGATGTAGGTGCAGGTGCACTAGATGTAGGTGCAGGTGCACCAGATGTAGGTGCAGGTGCACTAGATGTAGGTGCAGGTGCACTAGATGTAGGTGCAGGTGCACCAGATGTAGGTGCAGGTGCACTAGATGTAGGTGCAGGTGAACCAGATGTAGGTGCAGGTGCACTAGATGTAGGTGCAGGTGCACCAGATGTAGATGCAGGTGCACTAGATGTAGGTGCAGGTGCACTAGATGTAGGTGCAGGTGCACTAGATGTAGGTGCAGGTGCACTAGATGTAGGTGCAGGTGCACCAGATGTAGATGCAGGTGCACTAGATGTAGGTGCAGGTGCACTAGATGTAGGTGCAGGTGCACCAGATGTAGATGCAGGTGCACTAGATGTAGGTGCAGGTGCACTAGATGTAGGTGCAGGTGCACCAGATGTAGGTGCAGGTGCACTAGATGTAGGTGCAGGTGCACTAGATGTAGGTGCAGGTGCACTAGATGTAGGTGCAGGTGCACTAGATGTAGGTGCAGGTGCACCAGATGTAGATGCAGGTGCACTAGATGTAGGTGCAGGTGCACCAGATGTAGGTGCAGGTGCACTAGATGTAGGTGCAGGTGCACCAGATGTAGGTGCAGGTGCACTAGATGTAGGTGCAGGTGCACCAGATGTAGATGCAGGTGCACTAGATGTAGGTGCAGGTGCACTAGATGTAGGTGCAGGTGCACTAGATGTAGGTGCAGGTGCACAGATGTAGGTGCAGGTGCACTAGATGTAGGTGCAGGTGAACCAGATGTAGGTGCAGGTGCACTAGATGTAGGTGCAGGTGCACCAGATGTAGATGCAGGTGCACTAGATGTAGGTGCAGGTGCACTAGATGTAGGTGCAGGTGAACCAGATGTAGGTGCAGGTGCACTAGATGTAGGTGCAGGTGCACCAGATGTAGATGCAGGTGCACTAGATGTAGGTGCAGGTGCACTAGATGTAGGTGCAGGTGCACCAGATGTAGGTGCAGGTGCACTAGATGTAGGTGCAGGTGCACTAGATGTAGGTGCAGGTGCACCAGATGTAGATGCAGGTGCACTAGATGTAGGTGCAGGTGCACTAGATGTAGGTGCAGGTGCACCAGATGTAGATGCAGGTGCACTAGATGTAGGTGCAGGTGCACTAGATGTAGGTGCAGGTGAACCAGATGTAGGTGCAGGTGCACTAGATGTAGGTGCAGGTGCACTAGATGTAGGTGCAGGTGCACCAGATGTAGGTGCAGGTGCACTAGATGTAGGTGCAGGTGCACTAGATGTAGGTGCAGGTGCACTAGATGTAGGTGCAGGTGCACTAGATGTAGGTGCAGGTGCACCAGATGTAGATGCAGGTGCACTAGATGTAGGTGCAGGTGCACCAGATGTAGGTGCAGGTGCACCAGATGTAGGTGCAGGTGAA
>JBBPBX010074934.1:0-17465 GCA_038048925.1 Garcialebias charrua
CATACTACTATTCCTACTTCGCAGTTTTTCACTTATCGTGGGGCTTCAGGGCATGGATCCCCCGCCATGAAAGAGGGACTACAGTACTTTCTGTAAAATGTCTCTTGTAACAATATATTAGCCTCAGTATGGTGTAAAAAATGTATACAGTTGAGTTTGGGAATCTAGTTCTAGAAATAGCCTTATTCTAAAGTTTATTTATTTATTTTTATCCAAGATGTTTAGTTTAAACTTCCTGAAGTTTCATTCATAAATGTTTTCATCAACTTTAAAAAAGTTGTTTTCTTTTCAAATAGGAGTTTTGGGGGCCGGATGGAGATTGTCCAAGGGACATTTTTGGCCCCAAGGATTTACGTTGTCCACGTCTGGAAAAGGTGCTAGCTCAACTCCATCATGAAAATCCCTCCAGACTAAAATCTATTTAAATGCTTTCTAGTCGAGGTGAGATATTCACTACTCTTAAATACTACACACATCCCTACTTAAACAAACTTTCAATTACAGGGATTTCATAAATAAGCAACCTCAGACACACTGTGGGTAGGGGTGTAACGATACACAAAACTCACGAGACGAGACGAGAAAATCACAGATCTCGCGAGAACGAGACGAGATTTTAACATTAGTTCAAGAAAACTTCAAAGATCGGTTTTATGCCGCAAAAAGGCTTTTATTCTGTTTTAACATGTATTACAAACCCAACTGATGTCTTCATTTTACTGATTGAATCTCCTTAGACCTTAGAACGTTCAACTTTGTTAAAAAAATAGATATTCACGCAGGACTTTCCAAAAATTGAACATAAATATCCGCATCAGCGCTGAATCTGCAGCCGTCACTCACCAGTGTTGCCAGATTGGGCGGTTCACCGCGATTTTCCTTCTGACTTTTGCGGGTAAAGAGTGCTTTGGGTGGGTGGGACTCTATCTGGCAACACCGGTCACACCGGTGTTTACACGCGTGTCTTTACATTCGGGGCAGCGTCGGCAGCGCCGGGACCCTCCATCAATGTAGAGGCGTCTGCGGGCGGCACCGGGACCCTCCATCAGTAGTTGGGGCGTCTTCTATAGCAACTTCATCCGGCGAAGCCATGCTGTCCGTGACGCTGACTTGCTAGGGGCTCTGCTAGCGCTAGCATTAGCATCTTCGCGAGACAACGTTACCTCTACCGGTAGGACTGGAAAGCACCTTGCATGGTAGTCTGCCGCCACCGGTTTATGAATGTGTGTAGCATTCAATATATGTGTAGCACTTTGAGATTTTCAGTAATGAAAAGTGCGTTATAAATTGAATTAATTATTAATTATTATTATTATTACCTCTCAACGAGAGATATCGCAGGAGTTTAATATCGCGAGATCTCGTACAACGAGATCTCGTTACATGCCTAACTGTGGGTTTTTGTTTGTCGTTTTCAATCCTGTGTCAATATACAACACATAAAAACAACACAATTCAGTGTCATTATATGAGCTGAAGTTCACATACTGTGCTTTTGCTTCTGAGACACAACAGGATCTAAACCACATGCTGTTTTGATTGCTCGTTAAAGTAGTGATTTATGCACACTGCTTCAGAATCTTTGAAAACACTGTCAGAACTGAGAATGAAGCAAAATTAAATGCAATTTTCTAAAATTGTTTACCAAGCCACAGGAAAATGGCAGCTCTGTTCAAACACGTAGCTGCGCTCTTTGCCATCACTGGTTTTGTTTAATAGGATAAAATATGACAACGTACGGTATAATTACAAAGTCAAGTGTGTTTCTCTATACTCTGGTACAACTTATGTTGTGGGGATAAAAACAGCTTTGCACATAAACTATTTATTTATTTATTTTAATTAACATAATATTATTTTGTGTTTGAGCTGATTTTAGGATGAGCTTAGGGTGAGTGCAAGTCAAGGAAATTAATTGAAATCTGCAATATGATTTGAAGTTACTGAAATATAACGGTTTGTCGTGTGTGTGTGTGTGGGTGTGCGTGTGTGTGCGCACGTGTGTGTATTGTACTTAGTCTGTTTGCGGTCAGAAACCAAAATAAGGCAGTCTAATCTTGGCAGACAAAACAGAGAAACTACAAATTACCACCACACACAGAGACACCGCACGCACCAAGGTCCTTTCTCTTTTCCCACCTGTTCATTCCGTTCTCCCTTGTTTTTTTTATTTCCTCCACTAAATCTTGAAGGCTGACATCTTTCATTTGAGCTTGTGTTTTACCCTCGATCTCCTCTCATTTTTCTATATGTGCAGGATACTGTGGATAAGTAAAATTTCTGCAGAACTTGAATAGACTGCTGTAAAAAAAAAAAAAAAACCTTTAATGTTTTTTTCTTTACAGAAAATAAAGTTCCTTTCTGCACCAGTTGTGTTTGTTGCTGCAAGATTCAGTTAAGTCAATCTGTTACTGTAACATGGTATGGAATAATAAATGGAAAACTACAGCTCAACAATACAACTAGCAATATTGGTAAACTAATGTCATAGTATTGGACTAAAGTACTGTAATCATCTTGCCATTGTTGCTCATTGTGACAACATCACCTGCATCCACACAGAAAACCAATGTAGAAGTAATGTCGGTATATTTTTAAATAGTTATTTAATTGTATATACACAAGTTTTAACTTGAGGTTAAATAACTGGGCATTTATATATTGACATAGATTATTTCCACACTTTAGAAACTTTCGATTATGGTGGTTGACTATTAGAAATGTTTGGGGTGAATTATTTTTGCCAGGTTTAACTTTTGTTTCTTTGCGTTGCCATTTCCTTCATGCTGCTGGAGGTGTCCTGCTACTCACAGCAAAGAGCTCAAGCTGCAACAGATCAAGAGATCACGCACAATTAGACTGAATCATAATGAAAATGCATGTTAGTAGAGGGAAAAGTTAAATGTTGTAGTTTGATTTTTATGTTTTCCATTAGGTGATTTTGATCATGTAATTGTTTTTTCTTTCATAGGTTACTATTTTGATCAGTTTGGTTTGTTGCCAACACTTTTTGTAATTTAGTCTATTTAATTTATGTTACAGGCAGCACGGTGACGCAGCTGGTAGTGCTGCCGCCTCTCGATGAGCAGGTTGTCCCGGTTCAAATCCCGACCTGGGGGCCTTTCTGGGTGGAGTTTGCATGTTCTCTCCATGCATGCGTGGGTTTTCTCTGGGCACTCCAGTTTCCTCCCACAGACCAAAAACCTGCATGTTAGACTAATTGGTAACTCTAAATTGTCCCTAGGTGTGAGTGAGAGAGTGAATGGTTGTCTTGTATATCTCTGTGTGTCCCTGTGATGAACTGGAGACCTGTCCAGGGTGTCCCCCACCCACCTCTCACACAGTGATGGCTCAAAATGGGCACCAGTGACCCCTGCGACCCAAAAAGGAAGAAGCAGGAAAAGATGATGGACGGATGGATGGAATAAATTTATATTATTGAAATTGGTGATCAGGCCAATTTCAATAATCATGATCAGGTAACATCCGTAATTTCTTTTTATTCAGGGAGGGTTTATTAATGAGAGTTTTGGATGATTTACTGTCTTAAAATGATATATGTCAGGCGCGACCGGTGTTACAGAACACCGTGACTTTTAGCCGAGATAGCTGCTAACAAACGTTAGCCGAGAGACAGGAGCAAACGCGTTGCTATTTATGTATTTTTAAATTATGTCTGCGCGATCAGGTAACATATTTTTATTCGGGGAGGGTTTATTAATGAGAGTTTTGGAAGATTTACTGTCTTAAAACGATAGATCTCAGACGCGACCGGTATTTTTAGCCGAGATAGCTGCTAATCAAGATGGCCGCGCTCAGACCAGCCGCAGCTTCATGGGCTCCCAGAACATCCCCAGTTTTTAGTAGTTTTAATAGTGTTTTTGTACCTGACTCTGAGCGTTTTTTGCGGGTGAATTATAGCCGAACTGAGCTGTTAAGAATTGGAGCGGATTTACCACAAGGCACAGCTGAAATCAGCAACGAACTCAAATCAGAGCTCGGAAGATTGGATCTGCTAAGATCATCTTTCTGGAAACAGATGCGCTCCGGAGGAAAGAAGAGGAAACGGTGCTCTCGAGGGAAAAAGCGTGGCTGTCGAGCAGGAATTATGACGAGACTGCGGGCAGACGCTAAAACCGGGAGACCGCCGATGCCGGCTCTTTTTCTGTCCAACGTGCGCTCGCTGGACAACAAGATGGATTTGCTTCGTCTGAGAGTAACAACGTCGGAGGAGATGAGGAGATGCTCGGTGGTTTGCCTCACGGAAACGTGGATCAACGAGGACACTCCTGACTCTGTTTATGAGTTGGATAATAGGCTATTTTTCAGAACGGACCGGTGTATCGAGACTACGGGGAAAGCACGAGGCGGAGGCGTCTGCATTTACGTTAACAAAGACTGGTGCACGAACTGTGCCGTTATCAGCAGGATCTGCTCAGCTGCTGTGGAGCTTTTAACAATAAGATGTCGCCCACATTACCTTCCCCGCGACTATTCAGCGATAATAATAAGCGCTGTTTACATAGCACCCGATGCTAATGCCAACGACGCCCAGGGAGAAATTCATGACTTACTCACCTCGCTGCAGTGTAAATATCCTGAGGGGCTTTTCATTGTCTCCGGGGACTTCAATCATGTGGATTTACGTGTCATCCTTCCAACCTTCAATCAGCACGTTTTCACAGCAACACGAGGAAATAAGACGCTAGACCAAGTCTTCACGAATGTGAAGGGGGCGTACACGGCGAAGCCACGCCCACCGCTCGGGGCTTCCGACCATCGCTCCCTGTTATTGGTCCCTAGACAGCTACCCCCACTCAGACGTTCCAAGCCGGAACAAAGAGAGATCACATTGTGGCGCCAAGATAGTACCCCCATGCTGAGAGACTGCTTTGAAAACACAAACTGGTCTGTCTTCAAAGAGGCAGCTACGAATGGAAGTTCAGTTGACCTGGAACTTTATGCTTCCTCAGTCCTGGGTTACATCAGTACATGTGCTGAAAATGTATCCATAAGAAAGTATGTTAAATTTTACCCCAATCAAAAACCCTGGCTAAATAAGGATGTCCGCACCCTGCTGGCAGCCAGGGACACTGCATTCAAGTCTGGAGATACTGAGGAGTTGAGAAAGTGCAGGAAAGAACTGGATGATGGCATAAAGAAGGCCAAAGCCGCGTATGCACAGAGGATCGAGGGTCAGTTCATCTCACATGATCCACGGAG
Source organism: Garcialebias charrua (assembly GCA_038048925.1). Classification (NCBI taxonomy): domain Eukaryota; kingdom Metazoa; phylum Chordata; class Actinopteri; order Cyprinodontiformes; family Rivulidae; genus Garcialebias; species Garcialebias charrua. The sequence goes on from JBBPBX010074934.1 coordinate 5,224, forward strand.
CATGTGGCAGGGCATCAAATGCTTAACAGACTACAAGGGCAAAAGCAAACAATGCCCCAGGGACCCATCCCTGCCTGATGCCCTCAATAAGTTTTATGCACGTTTTGAAGATCCAAACAGACCAGCTAGCACCAGACTCACCTCATCACCAGACGAGGAGCACCTCAAAGTGACCGCAGCAGAAGTGAGAGGTAGTCTCAGAAGGATCAACCCTCATAAAGCTACGGGTCCAGACAACATCCCAGGGAAAGTTCTGAAGGAATGTGCGGACCAGCTCTGTGAGGTGCTGGCTGACGTCTTCAACACCTCACTTTCACTGGAGTCAGTTCCCACCTGCCTGAAGACTGCCACCATCATCCCAGTCCCAAAAAGCTCCACAGTGACTGGTCTGAATGACTATAGACCGGTGGCTCTCACCCCGATAGTCGCTAAATGTTTTGAGAAACTGGTCATGTCCCACATCAAGACAACCGTCAACATCAGCGAGGACCCTCATCAATATGCATACCGCGAGAACCGATCAACAGAGGACGCCATCTCCTCTGTGGTCCACACTGCTCTCACCCACCTGGATCAGAAGGACTCATACGTGCGTCTGCTCTTTGTGGACTTCACATCTGCTTTCAACACCATGATCCCCCAAACTCTGATAGACAAACTATCCACACTTGGACTAAGCCCCTCCATCTGTAACTGGGTACTAGACTTCTTAACAAACAGACCACAGTCCGTGAAGATCCACAACTTCTCCTCCTCCACCATCACCCTCAGCACTGGCTCTCCTCAAGGATGTGTGCTGAGCCCTCTTCTGTTCACTCTGCTCACATATGATTGTACAGCCACACATCCAGGCTGTCATATTGTTAAGTTTGCAGATGATACAGCTGTGGTGGGATGCATCACAGATAATGATGAATCCAGCTACAGACAGGAGGTGGAACATCTGGAGAGCTGGTGCAAAGAGAACAACCTTCACATGAATGTGAAGAAGACGAAGGAGATGATTGTGGACTTCAGAAGGAACAAACACACCCACACCCCACTGTATATAGGTGGATCTGCGGTGGAGGTGGTCTCCAGCTACAAGTACCTGGGTGTACACTTGAATGATAACCTCAGCTGGAGCAATAACACCACCAGCCTGATCAAGAAAGGACATCAAAGACTCTACTTCCTCAGACGGCTGAGACGAGCTGGTCTGAGAAGCTCAGTCCTCACCTCGTTCTACAGGTGTGCAGTGGAGAGCGTCCTGTGCTCCAGCATCAACGTGTGGCATGGAGGCTGCACAGTTGCAGAGAGGAAAGCTCTACAGAGAGTGGTGAAGGCTGCACAGAAGTCTGTGGGAGTCAGTCTCCCCACCATCACAGACATTTACACCTCCAGATGCAGAAAAAGAGCCACCTGCATCATGAAAGACCTCACTCACCCAGCACACTCACTCTTTGCACCACTCCCCTCGGGACGGAGGTTGAGGAGCATCAAATGTAGAACCACTAGACTGAGGAACAGCTTCTACCCTGAGGCTGTCAGACTCATGAATAAATAAATAATAAGAATAAACACTGCAAAATGTCACATCATGTTGATACTGATCTGTTTCTTGTTGCTGTGTTCATCTGTGACCATCTGCTCATAATGACTCATGTTCGTGCTGCTGTTTATAATGATGTTTTTCTACTACATTAGGGCTTAGTGTATTACTAGCTGATGTCTCTCTTAGTTAATCCTAGATGTTATTATTGTTTTTCTCTTGCATTTGTTGTTGGATGTAACTGGGACCCTGTGTACATAATCTCGTTTTCAACACATGTACTACATGCGGTGCAAATGACAATAAATTCTCTCTGACTCTGACTCTGACTCTGACTAACAAACCTTAGCCGAGAGGCCGGAGCAAACGCGTTCGCTATTTATGTATTTTTAAATTATGTCTGCGCGATCAGGTAACATCTGTAATTTCTTTTTATTTGTCCCTCCTCTTTTAACAAAACGAGTGGTGTTCCCACATTTTTAATGAACTAAAACAACAAAGTTTGGACTGTCTTCAACTGTATTACTCGCATGTAAACAAACGGTGTTTCCGGTCAACCGGAAGTCGTGTGCACATTTCGCGCAAAGCGTCATGGGGCGTAGGAATAATGTGGATAAGTTTCCCTTGTCTCAGTCATTAGGTCAATTAGTGTGTTAATTTCCTCTGTAGGTGCCTGAGTTAAACATTTGTAAAACCAAACCAAGATAATTTTGTTTTTGTAAATAAATTGGAAAAACCTTTTTTTTTGCAAACCTTCTGTCTCTCTCTTGCTGGTTTATGTAGACCCGACACTCAGCTTTATTTCTTCGTATTGGTAGAAAAAAGTGGCTCGGCCTCTGATCGGTTTGCTTTAAAAATAAAGTCATGTCAAGTCATAAGAATGATATCAGGTGCATCACAATTTGTACGTTTATTTGAAAAAAAAAAAAAAAAAGCAAAAAGCTTATCCAGGTTTTAATCTACCCATACTTTAAATTAGGCCCAGTTTGCTTTGTGACAAAATTGTGTAATCATTGTAACCCATGTCCAATTTTAAAATTGTTTTCAGTCTCTACAGTAGCGATGTGCACCTGCTATCCAACAACAAACATCACGTAAATCCTAAGTTTAATTTGCTCCACTGCAACTAATTATAATACATCTTGATTAAAAGCAGCTTTACATTTTTACAAAGTACTATATTCATTCAACCTTTATTTATACAGGTTAATCCCACTGAGCCTCTGGGACTCATTTACAAGAGAGATCTGAATTTTTAACAAAGAATGATGACAACAATGACAACAATAGACAATCATAAAGGATGTGTACAAATTAATTATTTTCTTTTTTTTAAACAAGTGAAAATAAAATGGTAATTAAAAAGGATAATTAAAAGGAAAAGTAGTGAAAAAAACAGCTAAATTGTAAGGTGGTGTAGAAAATGGAAAGCAGGAACATGTCTGCGTTGTTTATTGCCAGGAACTTAACAGATGTTTGAAGCCACTTAGAGAGGTCAAGGTCGATCGAGAGCTTCAGCTCTTTATGCAAGATATTACAACAGAGTCTTTAAATGAAATAAAATAATAAAGTAAAACATTTGCTTGTGATAATTAATCAAACTCCAAAGCATAATTACCCATATATTGTCCCATATATTTTTGAAACTTTGAATTAATCATCATAAAAACACAAAAAAGTGATCTGGTGACTCGGTTCATTTGAGCATTTTTTTTTCTTTCCAAAACCATCAGAATTATCCCAAATAATTCAAAGACTAAATAGATTGAACTTAATAAATTAATTCAATTAATTAAAAGGACTTAATACACTATACAGTGTACTTTGATAATGTCATTAATGTCGTCTAAACCAGCTGCTGCTGCCTAAAACCTTTTTTTTTAATGATTGTATATACTGAACGTGAAAGGAAACTGGATGTAACAGATAACTGTTTGCTTCTGACAGAACGAGAGAAGAAAGTCCTTCTCACTTACAGACGGACGCACATAATCGCATAGATCTTCTTTACACAAACACACTCACACACAGAGAGGCCCCCAGTCTAACACGGAGCCACACACTTGATGCAGTCCAGACCAGAGAGACCTGAGAAGCCAACAAACACACCCATACACACACGAAAGAAAGCCAGGTCTGAGGTGATGGTTTTGGTTGTGGTCCCAGTTAAAACGACACTAATTTAAAGCTGAGGGGGCTTTGGCCAACTGAAATAAAACTCTACAATCTTACAACTAAACAAGCTGAAAGCCCATGGAATGCTAACGATGCTAACGTAAAGTAGAAGAGCTCCTGTGACGCTAGAGGTGATAACATTGTCCACTCTACTAATCCGATCAAACACACAGGTAGCTTTGTAACTTCACCCCTAAAGGAGTTTACTTTAACACACACCTCACCTGCACAATCATAAACACATACACTCGATAGGATACACATACACTGCTTGAACTCTGTAAACCACAAACATACCTTTGGCAGGATGTGTATACCTGTGTGTGTGTGCGCGCATGTGTTGCCTCCACCATGTGTGTTTGCATTTCTCTCAATGGCCCCTTTTTAAGGAGGAAGGAGAGAAAAAAAGAGGGAGATGTGAATGAGGGAGGAGAGAGAAGTAAAAAATAAAAAAAATGAAGAGAACTCTGGGAATTCACAAAAACAAGATAAATATCCTTGACTTGGCGTCGCACGGCGGCTGCACTCTCGCTTACACACACAGGCGCACGCACTGATTACAGAATAAATATGTGTAATCTTATAAATCAGTCATTGTTTGTGTGGTGGAAGAAACAAACGCGCATATGCAACATGCAGCGACAGACATGTTGACTTTGGAGAAAGTGAAGTGATGGCAGTGATCAGTCATTTGGGGTCACACACATATTTCAATGTTAAAAATGATCATCAGCGTATAAGAGTTTCTGCTGCTTATTGCCAGATGCTTGCCACCAAAATGTCAATGGTTAAAATTATGAGCAGTACAGCACCTGATTGTAATTTCATTCTGACTTGTCAGTCTAAACTTTAAATTATTTTTCTGCATCAGTCTAAACAAAGTAATTCTTCAAAAGAAAAAAGAAGGAAAAAAAAAAGGAGTAAATGACTTACCGGTACTGCTATTCTAGTCTTGTAACTGTGTCAGAATTACGATTGAGGAGCAACACCAAGAGTGTACGGCCAAAAATAGAACAACAGTTTGTAGGAACCCTGGCATTGATTTTGTGCAGTGTTTTGGAGAAATGTCAAAAGCTTGACTACAGTATTAAAATAAAACTGGTAGTGATGGTTAATAACAATGAAACTGTAGAAAAACTTTTTTTGACCACTACTTTTTTGAGGAATTCGACATATTGCATCAATAGAAATGGGGGCCGAGATGAGGAGGAGGCAGAACAGCTGACTCGGGACACGAAAGTCCCAGGTTCGATCCCCAGCCATTGCACATCTCGTGGTGTCTCTGAGCAGCACACCCTATCCCAAAAAATGCTCCCCAGGAGCCCTCAATAGCTGCCCACTGCACCACCTGGTGGTGGATGAGTTAAATGCAAAGAGACAATTTTGCCATTGTATGGAAACATACAATGATGCCAACACATAACACATTATTAGTATATAAACGAACAATGTTGTTTAAAGATTTCTGCTGTGCATGTACTGAGCATGCCCTTAATAAGGAATTATTCAAGTGCCTGTGACATGAATGCATTTCTGGAAACATTAACAGATGTAAAAATGAATAAAAATTACAGTACTGTACTTGTCGCTGTACACGTCACACTGCTGTATAAGTCACATCAGTCTAAATATGTCTAATAAAGTGGAAAAAACATAAATGTGCCACTTTCCCATATAAGTTGCATCTATTACATGTCACCGCTGATGCATTGCATCTATTACGCGTCACTGCTGACAACCTGGAAACATGGGCCGGTATTGTGCCAAAAATCGATTGGCTGCCAAATGTCCGCTGCGGGAGTGTGCACAGGAGGACTTTAACAAGAATTTAACAAGATTAACACTTAAAAACAATTATTTGTTTGCTTAAATTATAGTAAATGGGGGTCTCAGTCTAACTTTCCTAAATGCACTTTGATAATCAAATCAGCTGCATTTCAAAAGCCGATTCATGGAAGCACAGAGGGACGACTCACTGAGCATTTCTTCAAAATTTAAGAAGATAACCACCTAAAAACAATTATTTGTTTGCTCAACGTTATCGTAAAGATGTGTTTCAGTTGAACTTTTCCTTAATAAATGCACTTCGACGGTCACATCAGCTGCATTGAGCCTTTGCGTGGCAAATGGGTAAAATTGTTTGAATTATGTCAAATTTCTTAAATAGGAAAACATTTCCATCCACTGTTTGTAAATGTAGAATATGCATGTCACGGGCACCTTAAGGTGACATTCAAGAAGAAAAAGAAAGGGAACAAAGGGGAAAAAACAAAAGGGAAAAAACATAAAAAAGGATGACATTCAATTCAATAGACCTAAAACTCAATATAGGAGAAAAATATTCTCAGTGTACTGTATCTCACTTATTCAAAAGGAGTCGCACTCGACGACAGGAGATTTCTGATTGTTTTTTTACTTGCAAGGACAGATTTTCAGGTCAGGTTACACAGATATACAGGAAGTGCACACATGAAGCCCAGTCAAAAGAATCTGCCCGGGGCAGTGTGTGCAGCTTGTTTTTATACACTTATCAAGCTCAGACTCAGAGGCGACCTTGGAGTGACAGCTGCATGCAGCTGCCTCACCCAGCTCCTCATCCATTTCTCTCTGCTAACCCAAACATATGGTTCATGGGCAGAGTTAACATTCTCAGCCATAGTGTTAAAACCATCCATAAACTTTGACCAGAAAGTCCCTAACAGCCATCCTTTCTACAAAGTAATCTTTAAGCAGAAAACAGGTAAGTTTCAACAAAAATACCAGTTGCCTAATAAAGTTACAAAAAATAAAAGAAGCAATGCATCCAATGTACATTTATCCACTCCCTGTTGGATCTTTCTAATCAAACCAATAAAAATACCTTGTACGGATTAAAAAGAGGTATTCAAGCCTAAAGCTGATGTGATACACTTAAGACAGCAAAGCTGTGGTTTCATGTGCTCATTAAAGTTAAAGTGTCTGTGACATGATGTTTGAACTTTGCATAAAATGGCACAACATCTTTATCTTGTATCATTCAACTCTGTTCGTTTTTGCAAACAAAATGATAAATTAATGAAAATTTGTTTCAAAGTGAGTTTAAAATTTGCGCCGTGTTTCTTCACGGTAAATCTGGGTACTTCCGCATACGACATCTGTGACGTACGAACAGGAATGTCAGCTGGAACGCCCCCTGTACAATACAATGGCGGACAATATATACTGTAGTCTGACGAATTTAGCAATTTAAATGAGGATTAGAGCGACTTGTCTTCAGTTTGGGAAGCCAAAGTTATTTCGAGTGATGAACAAGAAACTGCTGGTTATAATTTAGGTCTGCAGCAGTATTTATTTTAGCTTTTACGTTCAGGAAGTGAGTGGGACTCCAAGTTTTCAGCAGGAAGTTTGCGAGGGTGAAGGACCCGATCTAAGTCGTCTAAAGAGCACAGAAATGGTAATACGTTAATTAATGTATATAGTAATTATTCAACATTAATTATAGTTTAAAAAAATGAGTCCCTTTGAAGTATCTGTTTTTATTTTTATACGTTTATTCTAACATACGTTCTGAAAAACATCATTCATATTTCCAATGATGTAATGTGCATCTCCCTCATCAGATATTTTGTCACCGAGGTAATAGATGCTGTTGTTTACATTTAGATACTAAAGTTAATTAACAAATATTCCTTCTTGCTCGGACTCTGTCATGAATACTGGTCAGTTTTATGACCTGTATCAAAAAAAGGTTGTGTTTAAGCCAAGATTTTTATTTATTTTTTCCAGCTCATTGCAAGTCAAACTTCATCAAGATTAACTGACGTGGAGACGTTTTCTTGACGATCAAAGAGAAACAGGATCTGTGATAATCAGAGCTTCATTTTGTCGTTTAAACCAACTGTTTGGTGATGGACTTTTTTGTTGGAGACGTCTCAGCTGCAGTTTTTGGACCAAACAGGATGGATGAAAACAAACGGATGAAGATGCAGCTAAACTTGTTTTTGTTGTAAATAAATGTAAATAAATAAATAAAAAATCTTGAATGCTTAATTGTTGCTGGATAAAACACACAAAAATTAGTTAAAAAAATAAAAGCATTAATTTTGGCACCATCTGCAGCTTCAATAAGATTTCATCAAAAATAAACATTTAACCATTTTAAGAAAAGCTGAATAAGTCAAAAGGAAGCTGGTCTACATTTTTTTTTATATAACCATGTCACCATAAAACCTTTTTTAGTTTGTAACCTTAAAACAGAAACAACACTCAAAAGATGCATCACAAAATGTTTATTCTCATAACGTTTCTGCTAAAAAGAAACTGTCCAGATGAACTGATTGAGAATGAGCGGATTTGATACCTGGACTATTGAGAATTAACTTTCTTGTCTTGAACCACTTTGGACATGTCTGCCTGCCTGGGAGGAGTCGACGAGGGACACGCCCCCAGAAACCATCTTGGCTACAGCAAACTGGTTGGTCCACATAAGTTGCTTACTTGGTGGGTTAACTTCAGTGTGCTTTGGACTACTCTGACTGAGGAAGCCCTCTGGAGTGAGGGTGAAACGTTTCTGCTAAAAAGAAACTGTCCAGATGAACTGATTGAGAATGAGCGGATTTGATACCTGGACTATTGAGAATTAACTTTCTTGTCTTGAACCACTTTGGACATGTCTGCCTGCCTGGGAGGAGTCGACGAGGGACACGCCCCCAGAAACCATCTTGGCTACAGCAAACTGGTTGGTCCACATAAGTTGCTTACTTGGTGGGTTAACTTCAGTGTGCTTTGGACTACTCTGACTGAGGAAGCCCTCTGGAGTGAGGGTGAAACGTTTCTGCTAAAAAGAAACTGTCCAGATGAACTGATTGAGAATGAGCGGATTTGATACCTGGACTATTGAGAATTAACTTTCTTGTTTATTCTCATAGTTTGAAATCAAGAAATTCTTTTTTAACTTAAATGTGTGCAGTTTGTTCAACGTAAACAATTTCATTCATCTTTGCTGGACATCCAGTGCTTAGTGTATTTAAGGCACATCAAGTTTGTTTTCACTTTAACAGCAGTGCAACATCTGCAGCTCACACTGCACTGAAAACATTGTCAGTCCTTTGTCAAAGTCAAAGTCAACTTTATTGTCAGATCTGCAATATGTACTGTACAGGACATACACAGGACCGAAATTGCGTTTCTCTCAGTCCCTCGGTGCAACAGTAAACATCTAAACATTGAAACACTGAAACATATAATAATAGACATAAGCATAAAATAGTAAAACTAACATTGTCCTGAGTTTTTTTTTTTTTTTGCATAGCGGTGCAAGAGCATGATTTATGGTTTAGCTGACCAGGTTTCATTTACAAATTAAAAACTTGTCTGAATACAAAACTATTTTTTTAACTATAAATAATGTTGAATAATTACTAGATACATTAATTAACGTATTACCATTTCTGTGCTCTTTAGACGACTTCGATCGGGTCCTTCACCCTCGAAAACTTCCTGCTGCAAACTCGGAGTCCCATTCACTTCATGAACGTAAAAGCTAAAATAAATAATGCTGCAGACCTAAATTATAACCAGCAGTTTCTTGTTCATCCCTCGAAATAACTTTGGCTTCCCAAACTGAAGACAAATCGCTCTAATCCTCATTTAAATTGCTAAATTCGTCAGACTACAGTATACTGTATATTGTCCGCCATTGTATTGTACAGGGGGCGTTCCAGCTGACATTCCTGTTTGTACGTCACAGATGTCGTATGCGGAAGTACCCGGATTTCCCGTGAAGAAACACGGCGCAAATTTTAAACTCACTTTGAAACGAATTTTCATTAATTTATCATTTTGTTTGCAAAAACGAACATAGTTGAATGATACAAGATAAAGATGTTGTGCCATTTTATGCAAAGTTCAAACATCATGTCACAGACACTTTAAAGTTAAATATTAATGTTCAGAAACAAGCAGGTAAAAATGTGGATGGATGAATGGATGGATGGATGGATGGATGGATGGATGGAAGGGTGGTCAGTTTGCCTCCTTTAAGCATTTAAGATATGAATGAGAGCAAAGTGAGAAAAAATACAGTTTATTTTCTTTACTTCTGTTATTTTATTGATTTCCTCTGAAATTATTCAAGAGCTGCGCATTTCTAGAAACGTGATATCAAGTAGTTCAAAAAACAAAAACAAAGATTAAAAAGTAGAAACTAAAAATACATCTAGCCAACTAAATGTTAAAAAGCTGTTTAACGTTACACACAACCTTTTAACGTATAACAGAGAAACACAACATCACTTTAAGTTGTACATGTCGCTGTATTTGCTACTTAAAACATAAACATAAACATAAATGTTTTCCTGAAACTGTCCGGGATCCATTAGCTTCAGCTCTGGTTGCAGATGTGTATATTATTCCAGAGTAATATAGCTCAACAGACTGCCAACTCGCCTCATTGTATGTATAGTTTTCATACATTTAAACCACATGACATGCTACGTACAGCTATATTTAGAGCTAATTAAATAATGGAATGAGCCCAACACACAGGGATCATTGTTGCAGAGCTATTTCCTTAACAAACAGGAATTTATTTAATCAGAAATCAGAGGCATATGGCTACATTTTCCCAATGAAGGCATGTATGAGTGTTTTCCTGCACACATGCACTTTGTTTTAATGTGTGTAACCTTTTTTTTTTTAGACACACTCAAATAAACCGCAGACAAAGCATTCTGCTTGGAACAAAGTCATAAAATTCAGTTAATATAAAAAGTAACAGCATCATTAGTTTGAAAACATTACCACAGTGTACTGTATTAGTCTTAAACTGCTTGAATCTGCCTGAATAGTTTCTCAAAGCTTGGACTATGTTGTCATTGTTTACTAAAATTGTTTAGTACCGGTAAGTACAAATTTATTATCTTTATCATTGCTAATTTTCATTAAACTTTTTTGAGCCTCAAACAAGTTTAAATCTTCTAGTTTTATTGAACATAAAAAAAAGATCTGCATGTTTTATGCAACATTTGAAAACAGTCACAGTGGTAGTGTGGACCTCAAGGTGCATTTTCTTATTCATAAGGGATAAACATGCAGCTCAGACTACAGCCACCTCTGAATCAAGTGGAAATCAGTCACAATCACTTCAATATTTACTTAAAGGGTTGATGACAAAAGTTTTGGAGTGTATGCAACGTGGTTCTGATTTAACCAAGCATCATAAGTTTGTTCAGCCATGAATTATGTGTAACATTTATTGTTAAAACTATATATAATATGAAGATGTTCTTTACTAGCTTGCAATAATTAAAATTACCTGTACTATTGAAGGAAAAGTGAAATTAAAACAGAAATTAAGCAGATTTTTTTTAACATGGGGGCAAAACTGCAAATGTCAAAACAGGGCGGCCGTGGCGTAGTGGTAATGGCAGTCGTCCCCCGATCGGAAGGTTGGCGGTTCGAATCCCGGTTCCCCACACCATGTGTTGTTGTGTCCTTGGGCAAGACACTTAACCCCGAGTTGCTCCCGGTAGGACTGGAAAGCACCTTGCATGGTAGTCTGCCGCTACCGGTGTATGAATGTGTGTAGCATTCAATGTGTGTAGCACTTTGAGATTTTATAATATAAATTGAATTCATTATTATTATTATTAAATGATTTTTTACTTTTACATTTAGTTTGTTACATCTCTATTTTATTTTCATTAGAATTTCATCGTCATGCCTCCCTTCATGCCTTTAATTTTGTTTCTACTAAAAAATGAGCATGCACATATTTCATGGAGCTTTTTTTGTGTTCATTTGTCATATTTTATTTTTGACTTTTTTTTTTTTTACATTTACAACAATTAATGCAGGTATGAGCCATGTTGTGAGCAAGAGAGATTCAAAAAGGTAACTCGTTATTTTTGCCTTAATAATTTTTGGTACATGTTGCAACCAACCGTTTGTTGCTGAACTGACATTACAGGCTATTCAGTTAGTTTTTCATTCTGGTTAGATGGCTTAAATGTGCAACATTTCCCTATGAAATCACTGATGCTAGTAGCGCAGAGCCCTAATGGACATTTTCAATCGCCACTTGGTTGTGGTCGTATGACTTACAATGTCGATGAAAGCATACGAGTTTAGTTTGTGGTCAACAGCATGAAACTACACGTTTTGTCTTGTGAACTGCAAACTTGATTCCATTTACAATATGGATAAACAAAAGCATCCCACAGCCAAAGAAGAATGTAAACAGCATCCTGCTGTGGTTTTGAATGCTATACAGTTAAGATTTCTGTGCCAGAAAAAACAGGGGGTGGGTGGATTTGAAACAACAAAACGGACAACATTGACCTTTGACTCCAGGCAGATGGTAAACTCTGATCCAGATGTCACTCGCAGTCTTGACAAGTCAGTGTCTGCTAAGTGTAAAATCAGATCGGATGTATTGGCACTGACCCATTAGATTGCTCCATTAAAGTGAAAATAAAATATATAGTATATAGTTATACTTATATATTTGCCTTTCCGATGTTTTCTCAGTGTAACACTTTTCCAACATAGATGACTT
>JBBPBX010074936.1:0-17464 GCA_038048925.1 Garcialebias charrua
GCAATGGATTTAGATATTTTTATTTTTACATAATTTATGTGTTGTTTCCATGTCAGTTTATCATCAGTGATAACACCCAAAAACTTCACCTCACTCACTTTACAAATCTCAACACCCCATCCATGCAGCTCATTAAAACCTGCCATCTTTAACGCACACATCTTGTTGTTGCCTGTGATTACAAGTTTTGGCAAAGTGTTAATTGAGAAACCAGAACATTTTTATTTGCCTGTTAGCAAAATGAACAATTGGGACAGATTTTAATGAAACTCTTGTTACACCTGGATAATCTTTGGAGTAAACTAGTTCAAGATGGCTGCCACAGCTCAGTGACCTTAGAAAACACAAAAACTGATATAACCTGGTCAGTTTAGCAGATATTGAGCTAAAATTTGGTGTGGCAGTAGCTGAGTCATCCCAACTAACACTGAGTGTGAACATGAGACGTGAATTATTGTTTAAATCTTTGACACGCAGTACATTGGGCGATATGCATTCCTTCAAGCAAAGCTACTTTTCATTTACACATTAATTTAAACGTCAGTCGTTCACAAAACCTTTTAAGCTGACAGTCTTCTCAAGCTGCAGATCATCACATTGCCCCCGCAAAGGCAGATTTTAAATTTTTCTGTTCTAAAACTGTCAAACTTTGAAAACAATTAAACAAAAGTAGAAATGTGATTGACCTGAATTTCATCAGAAATTGTTTTTATTGCATGATCATTAAAGCAGCAGCATCCCTCACGTACAGTGAAAGACAACACTGCAACAGTATTCATCCCTCTTGCTAATCTTTCTATTATGTTGCCCTGCTACGGAAGAGCATTGCATTCACCAAATAAAAAAAAACTCATTATCTCATAATTATGAGATCCTGATCTCATAATTATGAGATATCTCATATGAGAAAATATCTCATAATTATGACATCTTATCTCATAATTATGAGATCTTATCTCATAATTATGAGATACTATCTCATAATTATGACATCTTATCTCATAATTATGAGATCTTATCTCATAATTATGAGATACTATCTCATAATTATGACATCTTATCTCATAATTATGAGATACTATCTCATAATTATGACATCTTATCTCATAATTATGAGATACTATCTCATAATTATGAGATACTATCTCATAATTATGAATCTTATCTCATAATTATGAGATCTTATCTCATAATTATGAGATACTATCTCATAATTATGACATCTTATCTCATAATTATGAGATCTTATCTCATAATTATGAGATACTATCTCATAATTATGACATCTTATCTCATAATTATGAGATACTATATGAGATACTATCTCATAATTATGACATCTTATCTCATAATTATGAGATCTTATCTCATAATTATGAGATACTATCTCATAATTATGACATCTTATCTCATAATTATGAGATACTATCTCATAATTATGAGATACTATCTCATAATTATGACATCTTATCTCATAATTATGAGATACTATCTCATAATTATGACATCTTATCTCATAATTATGACATCTTATCTCATAATTAGGAAATCTTATCTCATAATTATGAGATACTATCTCATAATTAATTATGAGATACTATCTCATAATTAATTATGAGATGTTATCTCATAATTATGAGATACTGTAATGAGTCAAAAAATTAATTTGGTGAATGCAATGCTCTTCCGTACCCTACAACCAAAAATAAAATAATAAAACTGAAAAGTGGTGCATGCAAATGTATTCAGCTCCTTTGCTTTATAGCACCGACCATTACTTTCAGAAGCCAAATAAACTGTAACTCAGATCCAATATCCAAGGTCAGATGTTCTCAGTACACACCTGTTGTAGTAGCTCCCAGAATCAACACCAGTTCAACACTTCCGAGCACAGAGGTCTATCATTAACCAAGAGACATCATGAAGACCAAGGAACTCTCCACACGGACCAGAGACCACATGGTGGAGAAGTATAGTTCAAGTTTGGGTTTAAAAAAATCTTTAACCCTGAACACCTCGTGGTGCTCCATAGAATCCATTAGGAAGGACGATGCCATCTCGGTAAATCTGCTGAGAGGGGCGCCTACTAAAACTTACGGAGCTGACGAGGAGGGCGTTCATCAGAGAAAGATCCAGAAGGTCGAAGAGAACCCTGATGGAGCTGGGCAGCTCTTCTGCTGAGATGGAAGGACCAAATTGTGAAATAAGCTGCTATAGTCAGATGAGACCAAACTTCAAGGACACCAGGCCTGAGGCAAACCAAGCATCTCTTACCCTAAGAACACCACAGTGGTGGGAGTATCATGCTGTGGGGGTGTTTTCCTTCAGCAGGCTTTAGGGGAACTGGTCAGAGGTAAAGGAGATATAAATGGAGCAAAAACAGAGGAATTCTTAAGAAGAGCTTGTTGGAGTCTTCCAGAGATTGGAGACTTGGACCGAGGTCCACCTTCCAGCAGGACAATTTTCATTCAACCTTTATTTAGTCAGGTTAATCCCATTGAGCCTCGAGGACTCATTTACAAGAGAGACCTGTCTACAAACTAAAGAATGATGACAACAGTGACAATAGACAATCAGAAGAGAGGCATACAGATTTTTAAAAACAAATTGAAAAAGATGTCAAAGTAGCAAAACAGACAGATTATAAGGCAAATGTAGAAAATCAAACAGGAACATGTCTGCATTGGTTTTTGCCATAAGTCCAACAGATTCTTAAAGCCATTTAGAGAAGTCAAGGTCGAGAGCTTCAGATCTTGTAAGATATTCCATGAAACAGGAGCAGAGTAGGAGAAGGTCCTTTTGTCTAGTTCAGTCCTCACTGACGGAACACTGCAGGTAATCATGTCCTGAGAGTGCACGCTGTAGCTGCACTCACACAGAGACATGTAGGAGGAGATGTATGAAGGCAGCAGACCAAGAAGTGATTTAAAGATGAAAATGTACCAGTGGAAGAGTCTGTGTGAGGTTAATGATGTCCTAAACAACGAGTCCTAAAGACACCGCTGAAACAGAACTCGGACATGAAGTGACTAAAGTTCCAGGTTAGAGCCTCGTGGAGACGGACCAGAAGAGACTCGATGCTGGAGCTGCTGCAGAAAAGATTTGCTCAGAGACAAACAAAATGATTTACCCAAAACCAAAACATTCCCAAAGTAATCGGAGCTGGCAGCCTTCTGGGTCTCTCTGAATATCTTCAGATCACCCACAGAGGTTGCATCTTTGAATTTCTGTCTTCAAACTGTTCCAGTGGACCCAAGGAGAGATTTCACCTGTGTTTCATCAGGTTATTAGGATGATTTTTGTTTCATCAGGTTATTAGATGATTTTATTGCTCAATCGCACTAATTTAGACAATCACTGTCTTCCAGTTCAGCTGAACTGGGATACGTGGCATGATCCCTATCCTGGTGTGAGTGCAGAGAAAACCACGTATCCCAGGGTGCACGTGCATAATAAATGAGGTGAAGTTATTATTGGGTAAAGCATCTTTTTCCACCGTCATTGCAGAAAGCATCTGCGGTGCTTTATCCTTCGAGGCTCCGCTCCTTCTCCCTTCCTTTTTGTGTGTCTTACTGTCGATCTTTCTTCTTGTGCTCTCCTTGCGTTCAGTCCCCAGAGTGTCACAAAGAACGAGGCACAATTCCCCGAGTTGCAGGCGAGCTCTGTGCAGCTAAAAACAGCCGGTCTTTGTTAGCGGATGGTGTATTTCATGAGAGAAACCTCAGCCTCCATCATAAAAAGAGTGTTTTTAAAGACACACTCAGGTGATTTAAAGGTATCGGCATCTTGACTTTGAAATAAAATGTTGCCTTTTCTCCTCACAGACATCATTTTTTTTTTAGATGTTTCTGTAGAAGTTTGTCAGGAAAACTAGAACTGATGCTGCTTTAGGTGAAAACTTAGCACAAACAGCTCAATGCTGTCATGAAAGATGGTGATGGCAACCATTTTTATTTAAGTAAAATGTAAGAAGTTTTAAATGACCTCTTTCCAGAAGGCATGTTCTTTCGTTATCAGCAGTGAGCAGCAGCCAAGAACTTTACGGAGCCTGACTTTAAAGAGAGCAGAAAACACACGGACCATCTCAAGGTGATTGCAACAATGGACTAAAATGTATTATGCAACCGAAGCATGCACAGCCCTGCTGACTCATCTGGCAGCGTCAGGAGCAGATTATATGTGCATATGTTCAGATACAGTCTCGTAGAGATCTGCAGCTAACAATGTTTTTAAAGTGCATCGATGAAAAGGAGAAACTTCCTGAAAACCAATCTTTAACGGTGGCAGGATTCAATGTGAGACATGTCTGCTTGTGTCTCTGAAAAACCGTGTGTTGCAGTTGTTTCTCACTTTTAATTCAGTGTGAAGTGTGAATCTGACGCGTGTGGACACGTCTGACTGGTGTCACTTTGGGTTTGGTCGTCTCATTTCACCTACAGATCACAGAAATACAGAAACACGAGGTTTGATTGTCACTCAGATCCTTCTGGCTCATAGCTCCACTCTGCAGTCAGGTCATTGGGATTTTTAATTTTTAGTACCTATTTTGCAAAATAGCTCATGAACCACAGGACGGATTTTGTTGAAACTTACAGAAAGTACTCACTGGATGGACATTTACAACTCATTAGCTGTAGGAGATTTTTTTTGCTAAAATTCGATTTATTTACAATTTATTTTCGCAGAGCGCGTGACTGTTTGGAAGACGTCAAAGCGAAACAATTTAAATCCAGCACATTTGACCATTACGTGCATTTATTAAGGAACGGTTAGGCTTAGAAACACTTTTGCTATAATGTCATCTAACAAATGTATTTTTGTAAGTGTTTATCTTGCTAAATTTTAAAGAAAATGCAGCGGTCCCACCTGCACGGGTGCACATAGCGAAACTACTTTTTAAATCCAGCTGGTTTGACAATTACGTGAATTTATTAAGGAAAGGTTAAGCTCAGACACATCTTTGCTATAAGTTTCAGCAAACAAATAATTGTTTTGACCGTGTTAATCTTGTTAAAGTCCTTCCGTGTGGCAGCCATTTGCAGCAGGGCAAACCTCCGGCCCACATTTCGGGTTGTCAGCGGTGACGCGTAACATACGCGATGCGTCAGCGGTGACGCATAATAAATGCGACTTATAGAGCGGTGCAACATGTTTATGGATTCTTCCAATTTATTGGACATAATTGGACAATGCAACTTATCAGCCAGAAAATACGGAATTTGAATCTTTTTTTAACATGATATTATGAAGTGATATACTGTATACATGATGTTTTAATTTGTTTAAAAAAATCTATTTCTCTTATGTTTGTCTATTGTTGATTGTTCAAGGAAATTCTACTGTTGCTGTTGTCATCATTCTTTAGTTTGTAGCAGGTCTCTTTTGTAAATGAGTCCTCGAGGCTCAATGAGATTAACCTGACTAAATAAAAGGTTGAATGAAAAAAAAAAGTTATAACAGCTCTGAAGAGATGGACTCCAGACGTCTGCTTTCTCTGCACAGACATGTTTTCAGGTTGTAACTGCAACGATTCTCCTATGCTGCTTGTATGTTTCTGACTTCAGGTTTATCAGAACTAATGCTCAAATGAAGTACAGTATTTGGTTAATTGTCCCATTTCTTTGTCTTAAAAAATTGTCATTGCCTGATTTTTAAAAACTGCTTCCTTTTTTTAAATCTCAATGCAACACACAAAACGCTGTGGCCATCAAAGGGTTAACATTTACTGACTCTGGCAACATTCTGATGAACGCCTACACTGTTTGTTTCATCTCGTCTTAGTTGTGTAGTTCTTTTCTGCACTGATGGTAATTGTCCAGGAAGGAACTCTTATGCGATTCCTATAAAGGAAAATTCCACTTTTAATCAGAGCTGATCGTTCAGAGAGTCCGATAATCTTTATTGTCATTTGCACCGCATGTGGTACATGTGATGAAATGAGATTATGTAACAGGGTCCCAGTTACATCCAACAATAAAATGTAAGAGAAAAACAGTAATAACATCTAGGATATAACTAAGAAAAACATCAACTAAAAAAATACACTAAGCACTAATGTAATAGAAAAACATCATTACAAACAGCAGCACGAACATGAGCAGATGGTCACAAATGAACACAGCAACATGAAACAGATCAGCATCAGCATGATGTGATATTTTTCAGTGATTATTCTTATTGTTTATTTATTCATGAGTCTAACAGCCTCAGGGTAGAAGCTGTTCCTCAGTCTAGTGGTTCTACATTTGATGCTCCTCAACCTCCGTCCTGAGGGGAGTGGGGCAAAGAGTGTGTGTGCTGGGTGAGTGGGGTCTTTCATGATGCAGGTGGCTCTTTTCCTGCATCTGGAGGTGTAAATGTCTGTGATGGTGGGGAGACTGACTCCAACAGACTTCTGTGCAGCCTTCACCACTCTCTGCAGAGCTTTCCTCTCTTCAACTGTGCAGCCTCCATGCCACACGTTGATGCTGGAGCACAGGATGCTCTCCACTGCACACCTGTAGAAGGAGGTGAGAACTGGGCTGCTCAGACCAGCTCGTCTCAGCCGTCTGAGGAAGTAGAGTCTCTGATGACCTTTCTTGATCAGGCTGGTGGTGTTGTTGGTCCAGCTGAGGTTATCATTCAAGTGTACACCCAAGTACTTGTAGCTGGAGACCACTTCCACCGCAGATCCACTTATGTTCAGTGGGGTGTGGGTGTGTTTGTTCCTTCTGAAGTCCACAATCATCTCCTTTGTCTTCTTCACATTCATGTGAAGATTATTCTCTTTGCACCAGCTCTCCAGGTGTTCCACCTCCTGTCTCATCATTGTTTGTGATGCATCCCACCACCGCTGTATCATCTGCAAACTTGACAATATGACAGCCTGGATGTGTGGCTGTACAATCATATGTGAGCAGAGTGAACAGAAGAGGGCTCAGCACACATCCTTGAGGAGAGCCAGTGCTGAGGGTTAATGGTGGAGGAGGAGAAGTTGTGGATCCTCACTGACTGTGGTCTGTTTGTTAAGAAGTCTAGTACCCAGTTAAACGGATGGGCTTAGTCCAATGTGGATAGTTTGTCCATCAGAGTTTGGGGGATCATGGTGTTGAAGGCAGATGTGAAGTCCACAAAGAGCAGACGCACGTATGAGTCCTTCTAATCCAGGTGGGTTAGAGCAGTGTGGACCACAGAAGAGATGGCGTCCTCTGTTGATCGGTTCTCACGGTATGGGTACTGATGAGGGTCCTCGTTGATGTCTATGGTTGTTTTGATGTGGGTCATGACCAGTTTTTCAAAGCATTTTGCGACTATCGGGGTCAGGGCAACTGGCCGATAGTCATTCAGGCCAGTCACTGTGGAGCTTTTTGGGACTGGGATGATGGTGGCGGTCTTCAGGCAGGTGGGAATTGTCTCCATGGCAAGTGAGGTGTTGAAGATGTCGGTCAGCACATCGCAGAGCTGATCGGCACATTCTTTCAACACTTTACCGGGGATGTTGTCTGGGCCGGTTGCCTTGTGAGGGTTGATCCTCTTGAGACTACTCCTTACATCTGCTGCGGTTACGCTGAGATGCTCTTCATCTGGTGATGAGGTGAGTCTGGTGCTGGATGGTCTGTTTGGGTCCTCAAAGCGTGCATAAAACTTGTTGAGGGCATCAGGCAGAGATGGATCATTGGGGCATTGTTCACTCCTTCCTTTATAATCAGTTATGCATTTGATGCCCCGCCACATGCTCCGTGGGTCTTGTGAGGTGAACTGACCTTCAATCCTCTGTGCATAATTGGCTTCGGCCCTCTTAATGCCAGCAACCAGCTCTATCCTTGTCTTCCTCAGCTTTTCTGAGTCTCCAGACTTGAAGGCAGTGTTCCTGGCTTCAAGATCAACCAATCCTCTGTTCTTCAGACGATGACTTCAAGCATCTGTTAGTCTTGTTCATGAGGACTGAGCAGGACATGGATTGACTGATTAGGGCAGTGGATCCCAAATGTGATCCTTGAGGAACACCATCCTGCATGTTTCAGTTGCTGCCCTTCTCCAGCACACCTGATTCGGTGATTTGATTGAAATGTTTGAATAATAGAATTTACAGAAGTTCTCCCAACAGTTGGTTGCACCCTCCAAGCAGCCTCAGCCCTTGTGAGGTTGATTGACAACATGGTCCACAACTGTGGTCCTAATTTCTTCAGGAGGCTGCGTATGTACTTGGCCTCTTCTTCCGTTTTGTCCTCTTCCTCCCTGCATCATCCTCCCTAGTCCACGATGCTCACCTTCCATTTCTGTGTCACGGTCTTGTCAAAGTGTTGTTGACTCTGTCCTGCTCGGTTCATACAAGCTTGTTGATTGAAGGTTCATGGGACTCAGCTCTGACGGTGGAGACGTGGCTCATCGTTGGTTTCAGTCTGGGAGGCATTTTCAGGAAGAAATTATCAAGAAATGCATAAAATTTGTTCCACAGATTTGGATAACTAGTTCAACATTTCTGGATGTAACGACTCAAGCAACAAAACGAGGACGATTAGTTTTATAGGGAACAACTTTGCAGTGTTCATAAGTATAACTCATTTTGACTGAAATGACATAAGCAGATGATAATGTTAAAACAGCAGAGAACAGTTTGGAGGCATTTGATGCATGTTTTAAAGAAGTTGCCATTTGTTGGAAGGAATGAGAAACTGCGACTGTGATGTGCACACATGACTAAATGTTGTGAACTTACAGTTGTGAGAATTTTAACTCTGATCAGAGAAGTGCACCAAAGCAATTGAGAAAAAGTGTAAAGCTCTCCGTCCTCGTCTCAATAACTCACGGTGCGTCCTCAGAGGCTTCTGGGAGCTTTCAGCGTGTGGACTGTGCAGCTTGGAGCCGTGGCTGCAGACGGAGCCTCCTGAGCGTTCAGGATCCTTTGAGTTATTATCCTTGTATCCTGTGGAGCGAGCCGATCTGTCAGGGTTCGACTCCGTCTGAGTGGGAAGTACAGCTCGTTATATTTCTGTCAGAGGACACGCCGTCACAGAAGGCCTTCAGTTTCAGAGCCTCCACCCTGGTTTTAGATGAAATCTGAGGTTGTCTTCACTGGCATCATTTAACTACCATCCTCATTCCTTTGTCTTGAGAATCTTATTCTTTTTCTCTATTGAATCATTCTGTAACTTGATTTACTTCTTCTGCCTTCACATCCAAAGCATCTCGTCTCAGCAGGTTGTCACAGTGATCTGCCTACAGCCGGTCTACGTGTCGTGAAGAGGGGATCTAAATAAAGAAATCACCTGGCAGCGCAGTACTTGAAATAAAACGAGTTTACATTCCATTGTTTCGTGTTATTTCCACTGTGATTTTGTACAAAAGGAAAAGATTTGTGAACATTATGACTGTGTGTATCTCATGACTCCCGCTCCACCTGCTGCTTGTCTCTACTGGCACTCGGGGTGGTAAAATCAACAGCAGAAACCTGCTGAATGCTAAAAGATGTTTTCTGTTTTAAAGCTGCTCTTTACTAACATGAGTCCCGTAAAAAAACTAATTGGATCCAAGTTGTGTGAGAGCGAAGCGCTGGAGTGATTTCTATAATCGCACACATCTACAGTAAACAATAAGGAGCACCAGCATCATTCTTCACTAATATGGCTTTATAACCTTTAGCTGCAGCTAGTGCTATTTTAGCCATTCAAAACCTTCTGCTCCTTCAGGAGATGGGTGCTAGGACTTTTGATTTTTGTAACTTTTGTATTCACCTTATAAAAATACATTGAGATTCCTTCAAAAACATTCTCTGTGAAATCTGCTTCAGAAAGCTGGCTCTGTTTTTGTTTTTAGTTTTTAGCTGTTATTCTGCACCTTTAGCTTAAAGTAAGCTTTTTGATAATTTTGGATTTTAACTCTTTTTGCTACTTGTAACTTTTAGAAAGCTTTTTGGCCTTTAGATAGTATTTTGTTACATTTGGCCTTTGTTTTTGTTTTTTATCCTTAACTAGCATTTGGCTACTTTACCCTTTCTGTAGCCTTTAGCTGCTTAAAAGTAACATTTTGCTGTGTTTAACTTTTAACTAGCTTTTTACTTATTTGAGTTACAATTCTGTTTTTAGTTAGCTTTTAAAGCTTTTGGCTTTTAGCTAATGTTTTGCTACTTTTTATTTTTAGCTTACCTTTTGCTACTTGTAATTTAAAGCTTGTAACATTAAGATATTTGATATTTTTTAATACTTTGGGGACTTTGACTTTTAGCCTATTGCCACATTGGCTACTTTAACTGAATACTTTACATTGTTGCTAGCCTCTAGCTGCTTTGCATTTTGCTACTTTTAGCTAGCAGTTTGTTCCTTTTAGATACATTTCTGCTACTTTTAGATATTAGCTACAATTTTGTTTCATATAACTTATTTACCCTGTTGTACTTTTGAACTTTTTACACTTTTCATATTTAGGTAGACTTTTGCTATGATGAGATGTTTGACATTGTTTCCATTGGAAATGGAAACAATGTTCCCTCGCCCGGACACGGGTCACCGGGGCCCCACTCTGGAGCCAGGCCGGGAGGAGGGGCATGTTGGCGAGCGCCTGGTGGCCGGGCTTTTACCCATGGAGCTCGGCCGGGCACAGCCCGAAGAGGAGACGTGGGTCCCCCTTCCCATGGGCTCACCACCTGTGGGAGGGGCCAAAGGGGTCGGGTGCATTGTGGAATGGGTGGTGGCCGAGGGCGGGGACCCTGGCGGTCTGATCCTCGGCTACAGAAGCTGGCCATTGGGACATGGAATGTCACCTCTCTGGTGGGGAAGGAGCCTGAGCTAGTGTGTGAGGTTGAGAGGTTCCGGCTAGAAATAGTCGGACTCACCTCAACGCATGGCTCTGGCTCTGGAACCAGTTTCCTTGAGAGGGGTTGGACACTCTTCCACTCTGGAGTTGCCCCTGGTGAGAGGCGCCGAGCAGGAGTGGGCATACTTGTTGCCCCCCATCTTGGTGCCTGTACGTTGGGGTTCACCCCGGTGAACGAGAGGGTAGCCTCCCTTCGCCTACGTGTGGGGGGACGGGCTCTGACTGTTGTTTGTGCCTATGCGCCGAACGGCAGCGCAGATTACCCACCCTTTTTGGAGTCCTTGGAGGGGGTATTGGAGGGTGCGCCTCCTGGGGACTCCCTTGTTCTGCTGGGGGACTTCAACGCTCACGTGGGCAATGACAGTGAGACCTGGAGGGGTGTGGTTGGGAGGAACGGCCCCCCTGATCTGAACCCGAGTGGTGTTCTGTTGTTGGACTTCTGTGCTCGTCATGGATTGTCCATAACGAACACCATGTTCAGGCATAAGGGTGTCCATATGTGCTCTTGGCACCAGGACACCCTAGGTCGCAGTTCGATGATCGACTTTGTTGTCGTCTCATCTGATCTGCGGCCGCATGTCCTGGACACTCGGGTGAAGAGAGGGGCGGAGCTGTCAACTGACCACTACCTGGTGGTGAGTTGGCTCCGATGGTGGGGGAGGATGCCGGTCAGACCTGGCAGACCCAAACGTATTGTGAGGGTCTGCTGGGAACGTCTGGCAGAGTCTCCCGTAAGACGGAGCTTTAACTCCCACCTCCGGGAGAGCTTTGAACACGTTCCGAGGGAGGCGGGGGACATTGAGCCCGAGTGGGCCATGTTCCGCGCCTCTATTGTCGAGGCAGCTTATCGGAGTTGTGGCCGCAAGGTTGTTGGTGCCTGTCGTGGTGGCAATCCTCGAACCCGGTGGTGGACGCCAGCGGTGAGGGATGCTGTCAAGCTGAAGAAGGAGTCCTATTGGGCCTTTTTGGACAGTCCAAGCGGCACGTGGGAGGAGTTCGGAGAGGCCATGGAGAATGACTTCCGTACGGCTTCGAGGCGATTCTGGTCCACCATCCGGCGTCTCAGGGGGGGGAAAGCGGTACGCGACCAACACCATTTATGGTGGGGATGGCGTGCTGTTGACCTCAACTCGGGATGTTGTGAGTCGGTGGGCGGAATACTTCGAAGACCTCCTCAATCCTACTGGCACGTCTTCCACTGAGGAAGCGGAGCCTGGGGACTTTGGGTCGGGCTCTCCAATCTCTGGTGCTGAGGTCGCCGAGGTGGTTAAAAAGCTCCGCGGTGGCAAGGCTCCGGGGGTGGATGAGATTCGTCCTGAGTTCCTTAGGGCTCTGGATGTTGTGGGGTTGTGTTGGCTTACGCGACTCTGCAATATCGCGTGGACATTGGGGGCAGTTCCCTTGGATTGGCAGACTGGGGTGGTGGTTCCCCTATTCAAAAAGGGGGACCGTAGGGTGTGTTCCAACTATAGGGGGATCACACTCTTAAGCCTCCCTGGTAAGGTCTATTCAGGGGTTCTGGAGAGGAGGGTCCGTCGGATAGTCGAACCTCGGATTCAGGAGGAGCAGTGTGGTTTTCGTGCTGGTCGTGGAACACTGGACCAGCTCTACACCCTCAGCAGGGTCCTGGAGGGTGCGTGGGAGTTTGCCCAACCAGTTTACATGTGCTTTGTGGACTTGGAAAAGGCATTCGACCGCGTCCCTCGGGGGGTTCTGTGGGGGGTACTCCGGGAGTATGGGGTACCAGGCCCTTTGATATGGGCTGTTAGGTCCCTGTACGACCGGTGTCAGAGCTTGGTCCGCATTGCCGGCAGTAAGTCAGGCTCGTTTCCGGTGAGAGTTGGACTCCGCCAAGGTTGCCCTTTGTCACCGATTCTGTTCATAACTTTTATGGACAGAATTTCTAGGCGCAGCCAAGGTGTTGAGAGGATCCGTTTTGGTGGCCTTAGAATCGCTTCTCTGTTTTTTGCAGATGATGTGGTCCTATTGGCTTCATCAGATCGTGATCTACAGCTTTCGCTGGAGCGGTTTGCAGCCGAGTGTGATGCGGCCGGGATGAGGATCAGTTCCTCCAAATCCGAGGCCATGGTCTTGAGCCGGAAAAGGGTAGCATGCCTTCTCCAGGTCGGGGAGGAGGTCCTGCCCCAAGTGGAGGAGTTTAAGTATCTCGGGGTCTTGTTCACGAATGAGGGAAAACTGGAGCGTGAGATCGATAGGCGGATAGGTGCAGCGTCCGCAGTGAAGCGGGCGCTGTACCGGTCTGTCGTGGTGAAGAGAGAGCTGAGTCGAAAGGCAAAGCTCTCAATTTACCGATCGATCTACGTTCCCACCCTCATCTATGGTCATGAGCTTTGGGTTGTGACCGAAAGAACGAGATCTCGGATACAAGCGGCTGAAATGAGTTTTCTCCGCAGGGTGTCTGGACTCTCCCTTAGAGATAGGGTGAGAAGCTCAGTCATCCGGGAGGGACTCGGAGTAGAGCCGCTGCTTCTCCACATCGAGAGGAGCCAGTTGAGGTGGCTCGGGCATCTGGTTAGGATGCCTCCTGGACGCCTCCCTGGTGAGGTGTTCCGGGCATGTCCCACCGGGAGGAGACCCAGAGGAAGACCCAGGACACGCTGGAGGGACTATGTTTCTCGGCTGGCCTGGGAACGCCTTGGGATTCCCCCAGAGGAGCTGCTCCAAGTGGCTGGGGAGAGGGAAGTCTGGGCCTCCCTACTTAAGGGCGAGGCATAGCTCCGCGCTAGCGCGAGCGCGAGGCCACGCGGCGCCACGCTGTGCGAGCTGCGCTTGCACAAGCCTTTGAACGCTCGCGCGAACGCGCCAAGCTCAAATTTTACGACCGCTCACGCGCGCGCGGTGTCTCACAATAAACTGCCCTGGTGGCGGACTGTTTTGTGTGACACACAAATGAATTAAATTCCTCTTCTTCATCGCTGATCTGGACTTTTCTTTTGTTTTTTTGCCAAAAGTCAAGTGATCGCTTGAAGCGGTCACCATTCACTTCCTCCTCCGATGAGGAGGAATGAATGAACTTGTTCTCAGACCCGACCTGTCAATCAAATCAGTAGGCTGTCAGCAAATGACCAATCAGCGACCTCAATTTGTCCCGTAGCTAAACGCTCCGCCCTGCTTCTGCTCAAATGACATCAAGTATTTGGAGTGAAAACGTTGGAGCCACACGCTGCTTCACGCTTTGCTCTGCTGTGAACCCCCCACGCACAGCACAAGCGCGTGGCGCGGCGCTCGGTCCAGCGCGGAGCTTTGCCTCGCCCTTTAGGCTGCTACCCCCACGACCCGACCCCGGATAAGCGGAAGAAAATGAATGGATGGATGGATGGATGGATGGATGGAGATGTTTGACATATTTTGGCTACCTTTAGATAGCTTTTGGCTATAGGGAGTGAGGGGGCACTAAGGCCTGGGTAAGGATTATCCGCGTGTACCGGGAGTTCAGTGGTCCCACACCCAGGGAGGGGGCACTAAGGTCTGGGTAAGGATTATCCGCGCGCACCGGTAAGGTGCGATGATCCCACACCCAGGGAGGGGGCACTACGGCCTGGGTAAGAATTATTCACGCGCACCGGGGGGGGGGGGTTCGGTGATCCTACACCAAGGGAGGGAGCACTAAGGTCTGACTAAGGAGTATCCGTGCGTACCGATGGGGTTTGATGATCCCACACCCAGGGAGGGGGCACTAAGACCTGGGTAAGTATTATCCGCGTGCACCGGTGAGGTTCGGTGGTCCCACACCCAGGGAGGGGGCACTAAGGTCTGGGTGAGGATTATCTGTGCGCACCGGGGGGTTTGGTGGTCTCACACCCAGGGAGGGGGCACTGAGACCTGGGTAAGGATTATCCGCATGCACCGGTGGGGTTCGGTGGTCCCACACCCAGGGAGGGGGCACTAAGGTCTGGGTAAGGATTATCTGTGCGCACCGGGGGGTTTGGTGGTCCCACACCCAGGGAGGGGGCACTGAGACCTGGGTAAGGATTATCCGCGTGCACCGGTGGGGTTCGGTGGTCCCATACCCAGGGAGGGGGCACTAAGGTCTGGGTAAAGATTATCCGCATGCACCGAGGGGGGGGTTCAGTGGTCCCACACCTAGGGGAGGGGGCACTAAGGCCTGGGTAAGGATTATCCGCGCGCACCAGGGGGGTTCGGTGGTCCCACACCCAGGAAGGGTCACTATGGCCTGGGTAAGGATTATCCGTGCACACCGGTGGGGGGTTCGGTGGTCCCGCACCCAGGGAGGGGGCACTAAGGCCTGGGTAAGGATTATCCACGCACACCGGGGATCCTGGATGAAACTTACCCAGCTATTACCCAGATATTCAGTATCCTCTACGGGACCATCAATGTCTGACTAGTCTTCTATCTCCGAGTTTTCTCCATCAATTAACCCCAGCAATTCTATTACTTACAGAGAATAACACTCTGTGAAAAAAAATCATAAGCAAAATCAAATAAAAATCTATGTACATTTATTTCTAAAACATTTTAGCATAAATTGAGCATGCATCAGGGTATTTTAGCATAAAAATATTTTCTACAAAACCAATTCCCACAGTCCACATTTGTGGACATGGTCAACAAAATTAACAACACTAAGTCCCTCTGTCCACATATGTGTACATCATGTTTAGCGACATGCTAAATCCCTGCAGTTGCTAACTTTTGTAAAATTTAAACACAATAACAAACACTGAACACTTTTATAAATATTTGAACAAAAATCCACCATGAAACTTTATTCAATTTTTACCTGGCCGAGGTTTGGATTGGGAGCTGCCATGTGAACTTGTGGGTGTGTCGTCAGCCATCTTGGAACTAACCTGTAATGTGCTATGCACTTCTAAACCACTAAGTGGCAGTACAATGACCTCATATGAGGACACCAGGCCATGTGTAGAGCAATATTTAGTTTTTTTTTTTAGTAATGTTGTTTAGACAGCCCAAAATGTGATGTCCACAAATGTGGATGACAGGTCCTAGGAGGTTAAGCTAGTTTTAAAAAAAAAAATCACTTTTAGTTTCCAGTCAGCATTTTGCTCCATTTAGCTAGTGTTCTTTTTTTATTTATTTATTATTTTTAATTACTTAGTTTCCATCTGTCTTACAAACCTGAGCAGTCCAGCAGTCTTTCTTCATGTTCTCTGGTTTGTCTAATGTTTCTTTACAACTGATTACATTTCTGTTTAAAGCATTTTCTTACACTTCAGCTCAGCTTACATTGTAAACTCTTGATAAAACAGCTGTTCTCAGAACTAACGTTGTTTTTCAGGTTTTGTGTCACAGTTGAAAAGTTTGTAAACAGAGATTTTTAAAGAATGCTAAATAGATTTATCACTTGTTTCGTCAGGAAAACAAATATTTGAGTTAGCTGGAAGCAACATGGGTCAATGTGGCATTCCTGTTCACGGTAAAAAGATTATTTTTGTGAATGCCCTCGATGTTATCCAAGTCCTTTCTGGAATAAAAATGATCTCTGTGTGGGAAGGACCAAAGAAAAATGTTTGTTTGTTTGTTTGTTTGTTTGTTTGAAGCGAAGCCAAAAGGTTTGTGTGTTGCAGGGAAAAGACAAAAGTTTGGAGATTAGATTTAAAGCAGAAACGATGCTTTTGATCAAATGTTGCTTGTGTGCATGATTTAATATAATAATGTAAACTGATGTTTCTTTGTTCTGGAATAATTCATGTCTGATGATGGATTCTCACCTTCTGTTCATCTGTAGGTTCTGGTCATGTTCTGGTTTCTCTCCTTTCAGACTGGAGCACGTGTCAGCTGAGTCCCAACGCTGTGTGCGGCGGCGGCATCAAGACCCGGATGCTCGACTGCGTTCGCAGCGACGGCAAATCTGTGGATATTAAATTCTGTGAGGAGGTGAGACATCCCATCGTTTTTCAGCTTTTCTTTACTTCCTTAAAGACCGTGTAAAGTGAATTTCAATATTTTCTTCAATAAACATTATAAATGTCATAATTGTAATCTTGTAAATGAGTAAAAAGTCTCAAAATTGTAGCTCAATTAATTTTGGAGTTATAGATCAAACTGTGTATAAAGATATGTCTGTTTCAGGATTTTTTAGGCGTGTTTTAAATGTGACCGCGTTTCGTCACGCGGTCTTCTTAAGTATAGCCCCACCCCCTGCAGCTCCAGCCGTATAAATTACTTCTTCGCCTCGGTGGAGCCGTTCACTCGCGAATCGCAGATAGCATCAGATAGCAATAGCTATAGCTCCTTTTTTGCTAAGAAAATGTGACAGGTCCATTGCATACTTAGTTATCAACGTGATTACTCTATATTTTAATCACCAACACAGACCCCGCATGCGATGTGACCGGGTCGGACCGTGTGCAGCGAGTCCGCTCATCTTCTAAAATAGCGCTTATTATTAAACACATAACAGCGGAGTTATGAATTATAGTTGTGTCCTCAACTTTAAAAACAAAACCAGAGTTGTTTGTGCACTAAAAACAGCGTAACTCTTGGAAAAAGGAGCTGCTGTTACAGCCAGAACTCAGATAAAAACAGAGCAGGTTTACTGGATCTCTGCTGCACCTGTCTGCCTCTCCACACACAGCTCAGGCTGTGAAGAACGATGCCGACCGTCACAGTGGTCACTGTCTGACTCAGAGTCTGAGTCTGGCTCTGGAGGTTCAAATGAGTAGGG
>JBBPBX010074938.1:3588-17464 GCA_038048925.1 Garcialebias charrua
GTATTGTTTGTCTATATGTTTTATATAAGTTTTGTGAAGCTTTATTCTAGGTAAAACCTTTTGATTCGTGTTTAGCTAACACCTTTTTTAAAGTCTTTTGTGTTTTTTGTTTTGCTTCTAGTTTGAGGTACTAATATCTTTCAGAAATTGTTTTCTAAACTGATCAGTACACCATCTGCCAATGCACCTCCCTCTACATGGTGCCAGCACTTCTCAATAAGACTCAAAGATAATGAAACTCTGCCTCCTCAAGGCAAATACACTCCTAATCTTGAGATTTCATTCCACCTTGTTCTGGTCTTGACTTCATGCACTGTGTCTCAGACTTTCAGACCTTGCACTAGTAGTCTCCCATGAACTGTTTTTCGTAAGCGAGTGCACACACCTCTCCATGATGGTGAAGGAAACAGTCTGAATGCTGTGCCGAGCATGGTAGCAGGAGAAGTCGAGCATGAAGTCATCATAACGAATGATCATGTCCGACGAGACATTCTGGGTCATGATGGTGTTCTTGTAGGTGACCTGGCTCTCGTTGGCCTGGGGGGTGAAACATGAAGATGTTAGTACAGAATGAGTTGTCCACCCCAGAGGTCAAAGCTGAACCCACGAAACGATCCCAAACTCAACAGGGAGCCGGAGGACATTGTAGTGTTTGTTGAAAGCCAAGAAGTAGAGAGAACCCACCATGATCTGTGTTCCACAGTTACTGCTGTTGAAGCTGAAAGTCACCAGGTGGTTCTGCTCGTCCACCTGACCCCTGCAGGTCGGGTCAATGAGGTGTAAGACAGAGGAGTCGATGCCTCTTTCGTCCAGGAGACAACTGACCAGAGTGATGGAAGCCGTGTTCAAACTGCAGACTGTTGGATCGCCTGAACGTTGGTGAGATAAACCACAGTTAGAAGTTTCCTCCAAACATTCGGTCGTGTTGTCATGTTGTTTTCAAAGCTGTCGTACCAAAAGCATTTCTTTCTCTGTAGCTGGAAGCGAAATCAGCCCTACAGAAGCAACGAGTGTCTCCATAATGAGAAACCTCTCCACAGAACTCATGATCGCTGCAGGTCCTGTTCTGACAGAAGGCCCCAGCAGAACCTGCAGAGGAACACACCGATGAATTATTCTGTGAAACTAACAAAAGATCTCTTTATAGCAGATGCTGGACCAAAGCAGGACTTACTACACTCAGTCTTGGACCTCCAGTCCTCCAGTGTGGTGTTGGACTTCAGGCTGCAGGCTCTGGCGTAGGCCTCCAGGAACTGACACCTGAGGCCGTCCACTGCAGGATACCTGGACAAAGTGTCTGTGCAGGCGGTGATGTAGGGCTCTGGGTCGATGTCACAGGAGGTGAAGGGCGCCTCATTCAGGAGGTTACAGCTGCTCCACACAAGGAAACAGACAACATGGGAGATACTTTAATAAACAGTTACGTACCACACAGCTTTAAGGTTGCTGTAATTAAACATTTACCTAAGAAACATAACCTTGACTCAGGAATCCTAACCAATTATAGACCTATATCTAATCTAACTTTCATCTAAACAATTCTAGAGAAAATAGTTGCAGGTCAGTTTCATGATCATCTACAAAGAAATAATCTGTTTGAAGAGTTTCAGACAGGGGTTTAGAGATCACCACTGAACCTGCTCTGGTGAAAGTTACTAATGATATTCTCATGACCTCTGACAAAGAACAGGTGTCTCCACTGGTCCTGTTAGACCTCAGTGCTGCATTTGATACAGTTGATCATAATATTTTACTACAGAGACTTGAATATGATGTTGGGATTACAGGAACAGCTCTAAAATGGTTTAAATTATGTTTATCTGATAGATTCCAGATTGTAAATGTTAATAATGAATCTTCATCATACACCAAAGTTAGTCATGGAGTTCCTCAGGGCTCAGTGCATGGACCAATACACTTTACCTTGTATATGCTTCCATTAGGTAAAGTTATTAAACAGTATATAATACATTTTCATTGTTATACTGATGATATACAGTTATATTTGTCCAATAAACCCAATGAATCCAATCAGCTACTTAGACTACTAGAGGACAAACTGACCACACGTTTTCTCTCTGCTACTGTCTTTACTTACGGTACTCTGCTCAACCTGTTTTGTATTTGTAATTTTTTTAAATAACATTAACTTGTGCTTTTTATCTTTCAGGTACATCTGGACCTGTCATTCTGTGTTTGTCTCTCCTTCCTGTCCTCTCAACCAGCCGGTCAAAGCAGATGGCTGCTTGTCCTGAGCCTGGTTCTGCTGGAGGTTTCTTCCTGTTAAAAGGAGTTTTTCCTTTCCACTGTTGCCACTGACTGTGCTTGCTCAGGATGGGAGACTGTGATGAAGTGAAGATTCAACTTGTCTGCTGCTTCATTAGAGAGAGAACTTTACTAAATTGGTTTTTCTATGTGAATGTTCCTGTACAGTGCCCTGAGATGACGTTGTTGTGATTTGGTGCTACATAAATAAAATGAATTGAATTGAATAACACACGTGTTAAACATGTGATCTACCACAGAGATCAGAGTGAAACACAAACAGATGTTCTGGATGGATGTGCTCACCTTTCTGTCTTGTTGGTGCAGTTTCTAAAACTGTCATCTGTGTTGGTATACTGCGTCTCACAGCTAGGGGGCGACACACAACAAGGTCAGGACAGGAGTTTCTCAGAAGAGCAGCAGTCAGTGAGGAGCTCTTACCTCATGGAGCTGTACTCGGACACTCTCGCGTCACTGCTGGAGTCTTCA
The DNA here is from genome assembly GCA_038048925.1 of Garcialebias charrua. NCBI lineage: Eukaryota > Metazoa > Chordata > Actinopteri > Cyprinodontiformes > Rivulidae > Garcialebias > Garcialebias charrua. The sequence continues at coordinate 6,343 of JBBPBX010074938.1, forward strand.
CACAGACCTGTTGGAGGTGATCCAGTAGATCCTGGACCTGTTCAGGGCAGAATGAGAGTCACGTCAGCATCAACAGGATGAACACAGCAGAGTGTACATTCCTCAACAACCTTGTATTGGATCGTCTGTACCTTCCATGTGGATCTGTGCGGTGGTACCGTCAAAGAAGATAACCATGTTGAAGTTGTTGATGTGCACCCTGGCAGTGACTCCAGTGTTGTCCTTAGAGATCGCCACACCTTGAACCAGCTGAGGGGAGATGTCCAGGTTCAGTGGTGAGTTGTTCAGCTGCATGGCAGAGAGACAAAGTGGAGGAAACCCTGAGGTCACATGTCCAACACACAAACAGCTGTTTTCACACCAACAACCTCTGTATCAGAGAGCTGCTGCTTAATGTCACTGAGAGGAAACATGAGAGGACACATGAGAGGACACATGAGAGGACACAGTCTGGATCCAAGTCCACTCACACTCACCAGAACTCTGCTGCCTTGCTTCAGGGCGATGTCAGCCCCGTCCACTTTCAACAACACACTGTCCACAAAGCTCACGTCTGTGAGACGACGCTCCAGGAAGAAGGCCAGCACCCGGACGTCTGGGACCTCCAGCAGAGAGTGCACACACCGATCCTCTACAGACGCCACGTTGCTGTAGAAGTCGATGACAGAGGGGCCCGTCACCGTGCAGGTGGAGTACTGCCCGTCAGGGTTTGCAGGAAGTCTCTTGCCGTTGGATGAAGTAGTGGATATGGTGGATGGAGTAGTGGGTGGTGTAGTAGTGATCATGCACCTGATGGAGACAGAAACAAACATGATGAGTTGCTGTTGAGGGCTGCAGCCAGTAGGGGGCTCTCAACCCTTCCAGGTGTCTGACTGAAAGCCAAAGGGTGGAGCTGATGGAGGCTCCAGACTCCGCCCACTGATCAGAATCAGCAGCTTCATGATGTGAAATCATGTGGACCTGATGGAGGCTCTAGGCTCCGCCCACTGATTCATGTGAACAACTCATCTGGACATCACCTCATTGTTTACTCATCTGTTTGCTCCATCACAGCTGCATCTGACCCAGCACTTCCTGCTGCTCCTTCAGAATAAAAGCTTTCAGCCAAACCGACTGAAGCTCCAAAGCTAACAATCTGTTTTATCACAGCTCTATGTTTTAAATGAAAGGAGACACACTCACCGTCCCATGCCGTCACACATCTCCGATGGTCCACACGTGGTGTTCATGAGGACTGCAGTCTGGGAACACCTGAGAGACCTGCAGGTTGCAGCGTCAGTGCTCATGGATGTGTCAGGCATGTGGGGAACACCTGAGAAGTAAATGAAAATATTAGTCTGAAACACGCAGGAGTTTTGATGCATCTTTTGTTAACAGGAATTCACAGAAACATTCAAACTTTACAGCTGCTCCACGTCAGAGCGTTCATGTTGGTGTGGAGCTTCTCCTACCAGAGACTCTGCAGCCGCTCACGTCGGTGTACGTGGACGTCTGGGCAGCACTCGGAGTGTTTGTGACAACCATCTGAAAAGTTGGGATCCCACGCAGCACGACCTCAGCGCTCTACAAACCAACGAACAGAAGCAGAGACGAGTGAGGCCAATCAGGAGAAATGATTTTCGATTCTGAAACGATTTTCATTCCAGGATCGATTTTCGATTCAGAATCAATTTTCGATTCAGAATCGATTTTCGATTCTGAAACGATTTTCGATTCTGAAACGATTTTCGATTCTGAAACGATTTTCATTCCAGGATCGATTTTTGATCCAGAATCAATTTTCGATTCAGAATCGATTTTCGATTCTGAAACGGTTTTCGATTCTGAAAAGATTTTCGATTCTGAAACAATTTTCGATTCTGAAACGATTTTCATTCCAGGATCGATTTTCGATCCAGAATCAATTTTCGATTCAGAATCGATTTTCGATTCAGAATCGATTTTCGATTCTAAGACGATTTTCAATTCTGAAACAATTTTCAATTGAAATCATGAAAAGATTATTAACAATAATGTAAACAAAAAACATTTATTTAAAACAATAATGTATGCTTGTAGCAAACATTAACAATGTCAAATAATACAGTATAAATACAGCAGATGGGTATATGAATAGAATGCAGCAGCTTTAATCGGGTCCCGGAGGTCACTGGTGCCTATATCCAGCAGTCACTGTGCGAGAGGCAGGGGACACCCTGGACATGTCTCCAGTCCATCACAAATAATTCAAAATACAAACGTAAACAAAGATTTCAGCCTACTGTATTGCATAAACATTTAACTCAAAATAAAATAGACTTCAAAATCATATTGCATTCATCCATGTTTCAAATGTGTATGGATGGATTTTGTTTAAAAGATTTGTTTGGTAAATCTTTTCAACAAAAGCCATCTATCCATCATCTTTACCCGCTTTATCCTTATCGGGTCCTGGAGGTCACTGGTTCGGGTCAGATTTCTTCTTCTTTCTGCCACCTTTCATTTTATGTATTCTTTCACTATGAGATATGGTTTTATTTTCTTTATCTTTTGGGTTTTAATGTAAAAAAAATATTGATTTTGTTTTTTTTAGAATCGATTCTGAATCGCCAGGACTAAGAATCTCGATTCTTTAAAAAAAATCAATTTTTTCCTGCACCCCTAGTCATTACCTCCACTGCACTTTCACAGTATATGTATGAAAAGGTGCCTTCACTGACCTGCGTGCCGATCCCAGTGTAAAACAACTCCACAGCTGATTGTTGCTGAAAACTGGCAAACGACAAAAGACTCTGTAAAGGTGAAGAAACACGGTCAGCACCTTCTTATAAAAACATCAACGTACTTCATACGGTACAATATACAGACAAAGGTACAGTATTGCACAGTAAACCTCACAATACTTTAACTGATCAGACACTCTGCATCGAGCTGAGCACAGAACTCACGTAGGTGGGGGTGTTCAGGTAGAACTCCAGGTAGCAGCTCATGGGGGTCCTGATGGCCGGGATGTTGGACTGGATCTTAGTTTGTAACCAAGCGAAGCTCTGAGCAACGGTGAAGTACGCCCAGTTCACTTTAGGGGCCAGCACGCAGTCCCCACTGTTCGCCACGGGGTGGAAGCCGTTGAAACAAACCACGAAGTTTGTGCTCGTGAAGCTCACCTGAAGAGTGAGAAACACAAGACGTCAAGAGAGAAACACAATAAGTCAAGAGTGAGAAACACAAGAAGTCAAGAGAGAGAAACACAAGAAGTCAAGAGAGAGAAACACAAGAAGTCAAGAGTGAGAAACACAAGAAGTCAAGAGTGAGAAACACAAGAAGTCAAGAGTGAGAAACACAAGAAGTCAAGAGTGAGAAACACAAGAAGTCAAGAGTGAGAAACACAAGAAGTCAAGAGTGAGAAACACAAGAAGTCAAGAGTGAGAAACACAAGAAGTCAAGAGTGAGAAACACAAGAAGTCAAGAGTGAGAAACACAAGAAGTCAAGAGTGAGAAACACAAGAAGTCAAGAGTGAGAAACACAAGAAGTCAAGAGTGAGAAACACAAGAAGTCAAGAGTGAGAAACACAAGAAGTCAAGAGTGAGAAACACAAGAAGTCAAGAGTGAGAAACACAAGAAGTCAAGAGTGAGAAACACAAGAAGTCAAGAGTGAGAAACACAAGAAGTCAAGAGTGAGAAACACAAGAAGTCAAGAGTGAGAAACACAAGAAGTCAAGAGTGAGAAACACAAGAAGTCAAGAGTGAGAAACACAAGAAGTCAAGAGTGAGAAACACAAGAAGTCAAGAGTGAGAAACACAAGAAGTCAAGAGTGAGAAACACAAGAAGTCAAGAGTGAGAAACACAAGAAGTCAAGAGTGAGAAACACAAGAAGTCAAGAGTGAGAAACACAAGAAGTCAAGAGTGAGAAACACAAGAAGTCAAGAGTGAGAAACACAAGAAGTCAAGAGTGAGAAACACAAGAAGTCAAGAGTGAGAAACACAAGAAGTCAAGAGTGAGAAACACAAGAAGTCAAGAGAGAAACACAAGAAGTCAAGAGTGAGAAACACAAGAAGTCAAGAGTGAGAAACACAAGAAGTCAAGAGTGAGAAACACAAGAAGTCAAGAGTGAGAAACACAAGAAGTCAAGAGTGAGAAACACAAGAAGTCAAGAGTGAGAAACACAAGAAGTCAAGAGTGAGAAACACAAGAAGTCAAGAGTGAGAAACACAAGAAGTCAAGAGAGAGAAACACAAGAAGTCAAGAGTGAGAAACACAAGAAGTCAAGAGTGAGAAACACAAGAAGTCAAGAGTGAGAAACACAAGAAGTCAAGAGTGAGAAACACAAGAAGTCAAGAGTGAGAAACACAAGAAGTCAAGAGTGAGAAACACAAGAAGTCAAGAGTGAGAAACACAAGAAGTCAAGAGTGAGAAACACAAGAAGTCAAGAGTGAGAAACACAAGAAGTCAAGAGTGAGAAACACAAGAAGTCAAGAGTGAGAAACACAAGAAGTCAAGAGTGAGAAACACAAGAAGTCAAGAGTGAGAAACACAAGAAGTCAAGAGTGAGAAACACAAGAAGTCAAGAGTGAGAAACACAAGAAGTCAAGAGTGAGAAACACAAGAAGTCAAGAGTGAGAAACACAAGAAGTCAAGAGTGAGAAACACAAGAAGTCAAGAGTGAGAAACACAAGAAGTCAAGAGTGAGAAACACAAGAAGTCAAGAGTGAGAAACACAAGAAGTCAAGAGTGAGAAACACAAGAAGTCAAGAGTGAGAAACACAAGAAGTCAAGAGAGAGAAACACAAGAAGTCAAGAGTGAGAAACACAAGAAGTCAAGAGTGAGAAACACAAGAAGTCAAGAGTGAGAAACACAAGAAGTCAAGAGTGAGAAACACAAGAAGTCAAGAGTGAGAAACACAAGAAGTCAAGAGTGAGAAACACAAGAAGTCAAGAGTGAGAAACACAAGAAGTCAAGAGTGAGAAACACAAGAAGTCAAGAGTGAGAAACACAAGAAGTCAAGAGTGAGAAACACAAGAAGTCAAGAGTGAGAAACACAAGAAGTCAAGAGTGAGAAACACAAGAAGTCAAGAGTGAGAAACACAAGAAGTCAAGAGTGAGAAACACAAGAAGTCAAGAGTGAGAAACACAAGAAGTCAAGAGTGAGAAACACAAGAAGTCAAGAGTGAGAAACACAAGAAGTCAAGAGTGAGAAACACAAGAAGTCAAGAGTGAGAAACACAAGAAGTCAAGAGTGAGAAACACAAGAAGTCAAGAGTGAGAAACACAAGAAGTCAAGAGTGAGAAACACAAGAAGTCAAGAGTGAGAAACACAAGAAGTCAAGAGTGAGAAACAAAAGAAGTCAAGAGTGAGAAACACAAGAAGTCAAGAGTGAGAAACACAAGAAGTCAAGAGTGAGAAACACAAGAAGTCAAGAGTGAGAAACACAAGAAGTCAAGAGTGAGAAACACAAGAAGTCAAGAGTGAGAAACACAAGAAGTCAAGAGTGAGAAACACAAGAAGTCAAGAGTGAGAAACACAAGAAGTCAAGAGTGAGAAACACAAGAAGTCAAGAGTGAGAAACACAAGAAGTCAAGAGTGAGAAACACAAGAAGTCAAGAGTGAGAAACACAAGAAGTCAAGAGAGAGAAACACAAGAAGTCAAGAGTGAGAAACACAAGAAGTCAAGAGTGAGAAACACAAGAAGTCAAGAGTGAGAAACACAAGAAGTCAAGAGTGAGAAACACAAGAAGTCAAGAGTGAGAAACACAAGAAGTCAAGAGTGAGAAACACAAGAAGTCAAGAGTGAGAAACACAAGAAGTCAAGAGTGAGAAACACAAGAAGTCAAGAGTGAGAAACACAAGAAGTCAAGAGAGAGAAACACAAGAAGTCAAGAGTGAGAAACACAAGAAGTCAAGAGTGAGAAACACAAGAAGTCAAGAGTGAGAAACACAAGAAGTCAAGAGTGAGAAACACAAGAAGTCAAGAGTGAGAAACACAAGAAGTCAAGAGTGAGAAACACAAGAAGTCAAGAGTGAGAAACACAAGAAGTCAAGAGTGAGAAACACAAGAAGTCAAGAGTGAGAAACACAAGAAGTCAAGAGTGAGAAACACAAGAAGTCAAGAGTGAGAAACACAAGAAGTCAAGAGTGAGAAACACAAGAAGTCAAGAGAGAAACACAAGAAGTCAAGAGTGAGAAACACAAGAAGTCAAGAGTGAGAAACACAAGAAGTCAAGAGTGAGAAACACAAGAAGTCAAGAGTGAGAAACACAAGAAGTCAAGAGTGAGAAACACAAGAAGTCAAGAGTGAGAAACACAAGAAGTCAAGAGTGAGAAACACAAGAAGTCAAGAGTGAGAAACACAAGAAGTCAAGAGAGAGAAACACAAGAAGTCAAGAGTGAGAAACACAAGAAGTCAAGAGTGAGAAACACAAGAAGTCAAGAGTGAGAAACACAAGAAGTCAAGAGAGAGAAACACAAGAAGTCAAGAGTGAGAAACACAAGAAGTCAAGAGTGAGAAACACAAGAAGTCAAGAGTGAGAAACACAAGAAGTCAAGAGTGAGAAACACAAGAAGTCAAGAGTGAGAAACACAAGAAGTCAAGAGTGAGAAACACAAGAAGTCAAGAGTGAGAAACACAAGAAGTCAAGAGTGAGAAACACAAGAAGTCAAGAGTGAGAAACACAAGAAGTCAAGAGTGAGAAACACAAGAAGTCAAGAGAGAGAAACACAAGAAGTCAAGAGAGAAACACAAGAAGTCAGATGTTTGTAGGAGCGCTCGTCAGGACAGAGGACACGATGAGACCCAGACCAGACCCCTGAGGGGAGCAGTCTTAAATATCCACTCATACTCACTCTGACCAACTCACGGGCTCTGAATAACGTGCACAGATTTGTACACATTCCTGAAAACTATGTTTTATTTATTGCATTTAAAAAAGATTTGTTTGATAGTGACAGTAGAAAGACAAAGATGTTAAAGCAAGCAGCCCTTGAAGGAACAGATGTCAGCTGATGTCCTCTTGAAGCTCTTGCGTGAACTGTCAGAGTGTGTGTTGGGGACTACTCTCAGCTACTGACACACCAAACATTAACTCCACGTTTAAATAAATGGAAAAAATGTAAATGAATCTTCTTCATACACCACATTTAGTCATGAGTTCCCCAGGGTTCAGTGCTTGGACCAATACTCTTTACTTTATATATGCGTCCATTTGGTAAAGTTATCAAACGGCATGGGATAAATATTCATTGTTATGCTGATGATACACAGTTATATTTGTCCATGAAACCCAATGAATCCAATCAGTTATTTAGACTATAAACATGTCTTAAAGACATAAAAACCTGGATGACCTTTAATTTTCTCCTTTTGAACAGACAAGACAGGTTTTGGTTTTTCGACCTGAACATCTGATACCATATCTCCAGTTTTAGCTTCTCTCCACTGGCTCTCTGTCAAATCCACAACTGAATTCAAAATGTTACTTCTAACCTACAAAGCCCTCAACAACTTAGCTCCATCTTATATTACAGATCTTATTGTTCCATATTTTACTAACAGAGCACTTCACTCTCAGACTGCAGGTTTACTTGTGGTTCCTAGAGTTTCCAGCAGCAGAATGGAGGAAGATCTTTCAGTTGTCAGGCTCCTCTCTTGTGGAACCAACTTCCAGTTTGTGTCCATGAGGCTGACACATTGTCCAGTTTGAAGACTGGGATTAACACTTTACTTTTTCATAAATCTTATAGTTAGTGTCAGCTCCTGTAGTTAGGGTTAGGTTTGGCACCCGACATGTGCTCAGCTTTGTCTTGTCAAAGACAAATTAAAAGTGCTGATGATTGAAGGGTACCAGAACTCGTGTTTTAGTCTCGGGGTGTCTCGGACTCCGTGTCCTGTATCTTCCATGGAACAGGAAGTTGTTCTGATCCATCCTTCTTCCTACCAGCTTTCACACGTTTGATGTCCGTCTGCTTTTTGACACACCTTAACGTGCATGTTGTGAGCAGATTGTGATGTGCACGTGGAGATCCCTCTCTTTTACAATAACCACGTCCAGCACAAGGATCAGGACGGAGAGCGAGCAGAAGGAACAAACAGAGGAAGAGGTTCTGAAGTAGCGGACTTCTTCCTACTCACATAGACTTGGCTGTACGTCTGTCCAAAATAAGTGATTGGACAAGCGCTGATGTTGAGCATTTTGTCAGCAGTCAGAACCGGCTGGGCAGAGGCACCTGCAGACACAGAGGCACATGACACCTGTCAATCATCTGAGCTGTCAATCATCTGAGCTGCTGCAGGAGTCAACCAGCAGAAACAACGACACCTTCACATCTCATGAACCAGCAGCACCTACATCACGGAGAACTCGTCTTACCTGGCACTGCTGTCAGAGCCACCAGGAGGAGCAGGGGGCGGAGCATGATGGAGGCGGCCAATCGGATGACAGGAAGCTGGAAGCCTGCCAACAGAGAGAATAACTCCTTAATTAACCTGTAATTACAGTTTTATTTTAAAGAGACGTTAATTGTAGTGATCATCCAGATGAACTGCACACGGGACAGAGAGAGAAACACGACCAGTGACTAAAACAACAAACCATTTAAAACTGGACACTTTGATACAAAACGCCCACGTTGGATGACGCACGGTGGCGTGGCGGTTAAAGATGGAGCACAGTGTTCTTGAAACCGTGCACGTGAACCGAGCACGCAGAGACGCAGCAGACGTCCTGACTCACATCATCAGTGCAGATGAGAGGAACTCCATGAACAGTTCATCACTCAGACCTGACCAGTTGTCTCTCTGTGTCCAACACGAGCTCAAACAGTTTCTTGTCTCATCAACTCTCATGTTTGGAGAACAAGTTGAAAAATGTGTCTTCAGGTTTGATGTTCTTTCTTTAAAAGACACTTTCATTTCAATGATGTGTAATAAACTTTATACAATTCTTCATAATGCTGCTGGAGCTCCTACTCTCGCTTTCAACAGTTGAATGTTCTTAGTGAAACTATTATTCAACTATTATTCAACAGTTGAATAATAATGTTCTTAATGAAACTATTATTCAACTATTATTCAACAGATGAACAATAATGTTCTTAGAAAACTATTATTCAACTATTATTCAACAGTTGAACAATAATGTTCTTAATGAAACTATTATTCAACTATTATTCAACAGATGAACAATAATGTTCTTAGAAAACTATTATTCAACTATTATTCAACAGTTGAATAATAATGTTCTTAATGAAACTATTATTCAACTATTATTCAACAGTTGAATAATAATGTTCTTAGTGAAACTATTATTCAACTATTATTCAACAGTTGAATAATAATGTTCTTAGTGAAACTATTATTCAACTATTATTCAACAGTTGAATAATAATGTTCTTAGTGAAACTATTATTCAACTATTATTCAACAGTTGAAAATAATGTTCTTAGTGAAACTATTATTCAACTATTATTCAACAGTTGAATAATAATGTTCTTAGTGAAACTATTATTCAACTATTATTCAACAGTTGAATAATAATGTTCTTAGTGAAACTATTATTCAACTATTATTCAACAGTTGAATAATAATGTTCTTAGTGAACTTTATTCAACTATTATTCAACAGTTGAACAATAATGTTCTTAGTGAAACTATTATTCAACTATTATTCAACAGTTGAACAATAATGTTCTTAGTGAAACTATTATTCAACTATTATTCAACAGTTGAACAATAATGTTCTTAATGAAACTATTATTCAACAGTTGAACAATAATGTTCTTAGTGAAACTATTATTCAACTATTATTCAACAGTTGAACAATAATGTTCTTAGGGAAACTATTATTCAACTATTATTCAACAGTTGAATAATAATGTTCTTAATGAAACTATTATTCAACTATTATTCAACAGTTGAACAATAATGTTCTTAGTGAAACTATTATTCAACTATTATTAAACAGTTGAACAATAATGTTCTTAGTGAAACTATTATTCAACTATTATTCAACAGTTGAACAATAATGTTCTTAATGAAACTATTATTCAACAGTTGAACAATAATGTTCTTAGTGAAACTATTATTCAACTATTATTCAACAGTTGAACAATAATGTTCTTAGTGAAACTATTATTCAACTATTATTCAACAGTTGAATAATAATGTTCTTAATGAAACTATTATTCAACAGTTGAACAATAATGTTCTTAATGAAACTATTATTCAACAGTTGAATAATAATGTTCTTAGTGAAACTATTATTCAACTATTATTCAACAGTTGAATAATAATGTTCTTAATTAAACTATTATTCAACTATTATTCAACAGTTGAACAATAATGTTCTTAGTCAAACTATTATTCAACTATTATTCAACAGTTGAACAATAATGTTCTTAGTGAAACTATTATTCAACTATTATTCAACAGTTGAATAATAATGTTCTTAATGAAACTATTATTCAACAGTTGAACAATAATGTTCTTAGTGAAACTATTATTAAACTATTATTCAACAGTTGAACAATAATGTTCTTAGTGAAGATTAGCTCGTCTGTTTTCTCTCATGAAACATGAACATGAACTGAACTTCAGTGGATCCAACACAGAGTCACATGATCTCATCTCGTTCTTCTGTCTGTTCTTTTTTTTCTTATAAAAATGTAGAATGAGGTGGCACGGTGGATCAGTTGGCAGAGCTGTTGCCTCACAGTGAGAAGGTTGCCGGATCAAATCCCAGCTGGGGTCTTTCTGTGTGGAGTTTGCACGTTCGCTCCTCGCTGCATGGGTTTTCTCTCACACACAAAAACAGACCTGTCCAGGTGTCTCTGTGATGGACTGAGGTCTGTCCAGGTGTCTTCCACCTCTCGCACTGTGACTGCTGGACATGGACGCCAGTGACACCGTGACCCAAAAAGGATGAAGCAGGTAAAGATGATGGATGGATGATGGATGGATGATGGACGGATGATGGATGGATGATGGACGGATGATGGATGGATGTATTTAATTTAGTGATAGTGACTTCAGCCCAACGTGTTGTTTGTGTCACACGACAACATTTTATTTAATTCTTGTTAGTCTGAGCTCTAAATGTTTTAATTGTTCAGAAGAAGCTGCTCTTACCGTCTGCTGGAGGATGAGGAAGC
>JBBPBX010074939.1:0-17464 GCA_038048925.1 Garcialebias charrua
CGCGTTTGGTGGGTACCCGGCATTAGATCTCATTACTGTTTTTCATTACGTTTTATACTTTTGTTGGGTGTAATTGGGACCCTGTGTACATAATTTCATTCCACCACACGTATCATATGCGGTGCAAATGACAAATAAAAAAATGTTGACTATGAAATATATTCTTTCTGAACATTTAAAATGAATATAAAAAATAATTGTTACTGTTGAAAGTTGTAAATTGCATTGTAGATATCCAACATGAAAAATAATTCCAGGAATCTCCAATATTTTTTAATACCCCCCCAAATCCTTTTACCCTTTAAAATGTCATGAAAAAATACAGTATTCATATTACAAGTACGGTAGTTAAAAATCAATGTAAGTAATTTGAATAATGATCAACAACATAATTATTAATATTTATACGGTGGTCGGTCCGTGGTAATGAGGATGATTTTAGCACAAAATAAGTTCAGTACAATTATGACTAATACCTACTAGGGCTGGGCCATATCATATCGTTCATGGTAATACCAGTAACAAAAGCTTGCCCGGGCAAAAAAGTTATATCATGATATGCTAATTTCATGACGTAATACGTCAGTGCGCCCCGCCTCCTTAATATCTGAGTGCTTCAAACGACAAAACAGAACTGCACACCTCCCTCCACCAGTCTGCGTGCAATACTAGCTAGCTAAAAATGCTAAAAACAAACAACTCGTGTCTCAGCTTCTCCCCCCTGCTCGCAGGCACAGAGAGTTCAAATGTCTCCCCCTTCCCACCACGCTCTCGAGCAGCCGCTGCGTCTCCCTCGCTCTTACAAACACGCGCAGCTCAGCTGTCTAGTAAGTTCCAGTCGGTCCACGGCAGATCAGTTAAAAAAAAAATGAATCAGAGAAATGACACGTTCCTGCAGGAACAGAGGAAGCTGAAACACTAACAAGCTTCAGGGTCAGCTGGACGCCTTTCAGCCCTACCCTGACTTTTGTGTGTGGGAGCAAGTGGCTCCTCTTTAAGTTAGGACCAACTTTTGTTTTTGAATGAAACTTGTGTTGAAAGTACCCCTCCTTTTGTTAATGTAAAATTTTATTTTAAACTGACCAATTAAATTGTTACTTTTATTCAACCTTGCTCCATCTGGGTTTTTAATAGGGGTGCACCGATTTCAATTTTCTGGCCGATCACCAATCACCGATTTTTAGAAAGTCTGACCTGCCGATTCCGATTTTGGCCGATACCGATTTTCAGGTGTGAAAAGGTCAAAATGTACCTTAAATTTTCCCATCTTACTTTATTGTAAACAAAGTGTAACTATAAAAAAATCAGTTCATTTTACTCTTTCACTTGTTACATTTTAAATTAATTTTTATTTTCATTTAAAAAAAAAAAAAAAAAAAAAAAGATAATGCAGCATGTGTAACATTTTCAAGTCAGTGGGTAATAAGAAATAACACTTCGCACAGGTAAGTTTGTCCTCACAGACTTATTCCAGTCACTTTTTCATTAGTGGCAGGTTTTTCTTGATGAACAAAAGCATTTCTGCTTTGTCACCAGACAGGCGACTTCTTTTCTCATCTACTACATGTCCAGCCAACTAAACAGGTGCTCGCTTTCAATGCTTGTGCATGGGGCAGAGAGATAGGTTCGGGCAAGTAGAGCAAGATGAGGGAAACAATTTTCATTGATCCTCCAGTAGACCAATGGGTCCTGGCTCCTTTCGACAGGAACCTCCGATAGGTAGTTCTGTACCTGCATAGCTGAAGGGCTGGCCAGCTGCTGCTCCTTTTCAATGTTCTCCTTTAAGATTTCGTTGTGAACTGCAAACAGTAGACTACACCTTTTTGTTGCAGATTCATCGATGTCAGGAGGTCCCACTTCAGAGAATGTTCCTGCAGCAGGTGTGCATCTGGTCCAACCCTCTGCTGAGAAGTAGTGATTCTTGTACCTTGTTTTGCATAAACAAAGAAAGATGGGTCAATCATTGTGTTTTGTATACATTAAGTTTTTTTTTTTTAAATTGCATGTAAATAAAAAAATGCATATAAATGCATTTCTTAATTTACATGCAATTTTAAAAAAACTTTCAAATTAAAAATAAACATTTCTTGATTGAAATTTTCAATAAAGAAATTTTTATTTTAAATTTAATTTAAATGTTTCTTGAAATATAGCAGTAGGTTGTAATTCTGACTAAAATAGAATATTCACAGTTACTTACCTTGGATCCAGAATAGTGGCCAAGCTGTACAGGGGCTCATCATGCTCAATGTTGATGAATCTTCTCACAACAGCCTCCAGCAACGTAGCTTTGGCTTTACCCACACCACGGTCTGTGCTGGCTTGCCTCTCCAAAATCCGATGAGTGCAGTGATGGCTGGGATTACAGTTTAAGAGTACTTGATTACGTTCGAATTGTTCGTCAATCCACTGTGCAGTAAAACTTAACATGGACATTAAACTTTTTCATTCATTCATTCAACCTTTATTTAGTCAGGTAAATCTTATTGAACCTCATGGGCTCATTTACGAAAGCGACCTGCTAAAACTACAGAACGATGAACAGCAATGGTAGAATTTCCTTAAACAATAAACAAACAATAAACAATAGAAAACAAAAAAGAGAAAAAACAAAAGAAAGAAATACTTTTTTTTTTTTAACAAAGTATCAAAAAACGAGCAAAACATAAGGTAGACATATAAAATCAAAGACAGGAACAAATCTGCATTGGTTTTTGCCAGGATTCATACAGATTCTGAAAACCAGTGACGTTTAATGTAAGTTAAAGACATTAAACTTACATCAGAAGTCCAGATGTCTGTTGTAAAGCTGAGTGTATTTGGATTAGCTTTTAACAGGCTGCGGGTGTCTCTCAAAACGTGGCCGAACATCTCCGGTAATGTAACATCAGAAAAATATCTCCGCCTCGGCATATTGTGGGGCTCACTTGCTACATCAAGCTTCTAAAACCTTTGTCCTCAACGACCGAAAAGGGCTGGTCGTTTAATGCCATGAACTCCATCACTTTCCTCGTGGTAGCTTTGCTCTTTTCGTTGCTCATAAAAGTTAACAGCAGCCCACCGACTGGCTCTTTGATAGTGCTAGCTTTAGCTTAGCATTAGCTTGGTTGCTCGCTTCAAACGTTGCACACTTGGCTGCGTGGCGATTTCTTAAATGGCGAACAAGGGTTGTATTAAAGGTTTTGGTTGTGGCTCCACCACGACTTACTTCGGCTTTACACAAGTTGAGATCTTTTGCTCATTTTAAAATAGTAGAACTTCCAAACAGACAACATGGCTGCTCCGAGTGACCTGTGTTGACTGTGTTAACGCGCATGTGCAGACGTGACCTGGTGGGCGGGTCTGTTAGTCAGCCCCCTCTCCGCCCCCCACCCCCTCTCTCACAGCAGAGAAAAAAGGGACAGCGGCTGATTTTCAGACCTTTGCGGCGATCGGTGGATAAAATCGGCTTCTCATTTAACGATCGGCCGATCGCCGATTTCCTCAAATTAAGGAAATCGGGGCCACGATCGGCCGGCCAATTTATCGGTGTATCCCTAGTTTTTAATGTTACCTCCCCTTCTCCTGGCTGAGCCGGGGGTCGTAACACAATCTAAATAACAGATCATTTTTATTTTTATACTTGGAGACTGAATACTTTACTAAATAAAGTGATTTCAGTAAAATTACCTCTCGTTTTTTAAAATTTTATATAATACTGCAAAGCAACATGTTAAGTTAAATTTGTCAAATAAATTAATTTGATTTATTTTTATTTTTTTGGTTATATCACAAAATTTATCGTTATCGTGAAAATGCTCTGAAATATCACAATATAAATTTTGAGCCACATCGCCCACCCCTAATACCTACATTCTAGACATCTGGAAATTTATTTTGATAAGAAAGAGTTCAATTCTCTTTATTTTTTCACTGGAAATGAGAGATTAGAAACACCAAATCTGAGCCTAGAATCCTTCAAAGTCTTTTTCATTGACAGATTGGCACCTGGCTTTAAGAAGGCGAAGGTTTTCCTGATTGTTCCAGGCCATCAGGACGCAATGCTCCTCGGACTCCTGCTTGGCCATCTCCTCTGCCTGGGAGCCTGTCTTCTCCTCGTACTTTTTTCCCAGCAACTCCTGTTTAAACTCAAGACTAACAAACAAACAAACAAACAAAAAAGAACAGTTCAACCAAATTTCCTGTAAAAAAATTTCACTTTCTTGTATCAGTTAATCCGAATGCTGAATGGATTGAGTTATATTTCAGCACGGTGGCACAACTGGTAGAGCTGCTGCCTCTCAGCGAGAAGGTTGCCGGTTCAAATCCCGGTCCGGGGCCTTTCTGGGTGGAGTTTGCATGTTCTCCCCGTGCATGCGTGGGTTTCCTCCGGGTACTCCGGTTTCCTCCCACAGACCAAAAAACATGCTTGTTAGGCTGATTGGTGACTCTAAATTGACCCTAGGTGTGAGTGTGAGAGTGGATGGTTGTTTGGTGTGAGTGAGACAGGTCCCTCTTGTAAATGAGTCCCCGTGACTCAACGAGGCTAGCCTGTATAAATAAAGGTTGAATGAATGTTATATTTCATTTTTCCATTATACTATATTAAAAAACAAGAGTACAGCATATGGCACACTAAACACTCATTGACAAACTATTACTGTATACAGCAAGACAGCAACTTATAGCAATAGCCCGAAGACCTTGTAGAACATTTGACCTTGATTTGTGACTTTCACATTGAATAGGGGTGATAAGTAGGTTATGCAGCACTCTGTCAAGTGTATGAACTGAAGTTTCATTAAATTATCTTAAACTGATCCGATGTTATGGTCCAGACAAGAGAAAGTTTATGAACACCCGTACGGACGGACAGCGACTATACCATAATACATCCTGCCTTTGACAGGTGAATGAAAAGCTGATAAAACTTTTATAATTTATTAAATGTCAATGTGTTCTTTGTCTTTAAAGTGTCTGTGACATCAATTTTTTGTAATAAACATGCATTTTTAGAAAGATAATAAAAACATATTGCAAAAAATACATGCTGCTGAGATGGACAATTGTTGAGATTTGTGCATATGCAGTAACAGGAAGTGATGACAAAAGGAAACAGCTGCATGTCAAGAGAGCTTTAGTACAATACCATATCAGCTTTATTTATAGAGCACCCACAGGACATAGTCTTGCACACACAAAACAATCATACAATGAAGGATTAAAATAATTAAAAGTCAACATTACAGGCCAAAGGCCAGGGAGAAGAGATGGGTTTCAATGGCTAACAACACAGACAGTAGAGACAAATATGACGTTTCTTTAGATTATTTTCAGAGTAAGGGTCAGAGTGACGAAGAAAAGTCAGGGTTCAAATGAGTCAGAGTCAGAGTCAGAGAGTCTTTATTGTCATTTGCACCGCATGTGGTACATGTGATGAAAACGAGATTATGTACACGGGGTCCCAGTTACATCCAACAACAAATGCAAGAGAAAAACAGTAATAACATCTAGAATTAACTAAGAAAAACATCAACTAGTAATACACTAAGCCTAATATAGTGGGAATAAACAGCAGCACGAACATGAGTTTGTATGAGCAGATGGTCACAGATGAACACAGATGAACACAGCAACAAGAAAACAGATCAGCATCAGCATGATGTGATATTTTGCAGTGTTTATTTTTATTTTATTTTTATTTTATTCATGAGTCTAACAGCCTCAGGGTAGAAGCTGTTCCTCAGTCTAGTGGTTCTACATTTGATGCTCCTCAACCTCCGTCCTGAGGGGAGTGGGGCAAAGAGTGAGTGTGCTGGGTGAGTGAGGTCTTTCATGATGCAGGTGGCTCTTTTCCTGCATCTGGAGGTGTAAATGTCTGTGATGGTGGGGAGACTGACTCCGACAGACTTCTGTGCAGCCTTCACCACTCTCTGTAGAGCTTTCCTCTCTGCAACTGTGCAGCCTCCATGCCACACGTTGATGCTGGAGCACAGGACGCTTTCCACTGCACACCTGTAGAACGAGGTGAGAACTGGGCTGCTCAGACCAGCACGTCTCAGTCGTCTGAGGAAGTAGAGTCTCTGATGACCTTTCTTGATCAGGCTGGTGGTGTTGTTGGTCCAGCTGAGGTTATCATTCAAGTGTACACCCAAGTATTTGTAGCTGGAGACCACTTCCACTGCAGATCCACCTATTTTCAGTGGGGCGTGGGTGTGTTTATTCCTTCTGAAGTCCACAATCATCTCCTTTGTCTTCTTCACATTCACAAATGACTGTTTCAATGACCAAAGACCAAGAGTTCTCCTTTTTAAAGAGTTCCCCTTTGAGTGGTCTGCATACTTTAACGATGAGACATGTGGCTGCTACAGCTGTTTGGTAATATCTTCATCTTTGTCATGATGATGCATTGACAGAGTGGTGAAGGCTGCACAGATGTTGGAGTCAGCGTCCCCACTAGCAAAGACATCTACACCAGTTGATCTTGTATTGAACGCCTTTTTGATTTTATCATGTCCTGGACGACTGAGAATCTTCACCAGCGTATCTACACCTCTAGATGCAGGAAGAGGGCCACCTGCATCATGAAGGATCCCACTCACCCAGCACACACACCTAGCTCTGCTCCACTCAAGCAGGAAGGTTGTGGAGCATTAAGTGCAGAATCAGGAAACTGAGGAACAGCTTCTACCCTGAAGCCGTTAAGACTCACAAATTTCTAACTAGAAAAAAATAGGGCTGAACGACTTTGGAAAATAATCCAATTGCGATTTTTTTTCTATAAATTGCGATTGCGATTTAAAATGCGATTATTTTTTAATACCTTCTCAAGTATTTTTCAACAAACAGAAGCAATAAATCAATCTGTTTTATAATAAACAATGTCAGATTTATTTAAAGCAGAGATTAAATAAAGCAAGCAAATGTATGACTTTTCTTTTCACCATTTCTATTTTTTCTTGTTTCATAAACACAATAGTAAACAAGTTAAGTGAACTTCCTAACTACTGTCTGAACTTCACATGACAGTTAATAAATATAAAAAAATTAGATATACAGTACATTTTTTTTTACTTACTACTTTCCAGCCAGTAACATCATAAAACATTAAGTGCAAAAAACAAAGAGAATCTGCTTTAACCAACTCGTTCTGGGAATTCAAACTCAGTGAACAAAAAATAAACTAGTATCTGTTCTTATTAAATGTTTTAGATGTAAAGTTAAAAATAAAAAACTCTTGGAACAATAATGTAAACATAGTCTGTCAGTAACAGCAGGATGCAGACCCTTGTGAACAGACTCCAACACCTCAATATCCTGCCAGGTTATTATAAGGGAGCGTGCATAACAGTCACCTGACAGCACCTGAGAAATGGCTTTGAGCTGCTCTAGCACTTCATTTCTTTGGATGCACATCTTGTTGGACATTCAGTGATGAGGCTGTGTTCAGAAAGTTTGAGCTCCCTCTTCAGTCATTGCTGCCTTCTTCTTCCAACTGTGGGAGAGACACTGTCATGTCCTGTAATACAAAATAAAATAAATAAATACACACATCCTCACCTCTCACTCGTGCAAAAATTGAGGACCAGAAAAATCTTCTCACGTTGTTAGTTAAAAACAATGTAGAGGTTTTAGCTTTTCCCAGTTTGTCAACGTTAAGTGAATGCAAAACGTGATGACTAAATAGCTTCACATTACTGAACATAACTTCACTTCCGCTACTCGGCAGAGCAAGTCGCATATCTTTTTGCTCCTACCCTCCCTAAGTTTTCCTCCTCCCTGCTTGCTTTTTGTCTCGTCCGTGACTCTTCAGCGCTCACTCGAACCAATTTGCGATGGATTTAATAAATTGGGCTGTTTCATCTATAGATAAGATTTTTTCCACGAAGCGGACCGGGCCAGGAGAAGCGGTCTGCCCCTCTGACACGCACGCTGTCGGATACATGATGGACTCGTGGGGACAGTGGCAACCCATGTGTTTGACCGTCCTGTCTGTCGAAGACGTGGAAGATTTGTGGATTATTGGGATATTGGTGGCAGCTGCTCTGTTTTTTGGCGTGAGCGGAGCTGTCTGTTACTGGAAGATCAGGAAGACTGCGGCGGCTATCGGCGCGCTGGCCAAACTTCCTGATCAGCAAGAATCTCTGATCCGGGCTGTGAGCTCCTCAACCCAGCTGTTGTACGAACTGAACCGCACAATGGGAGCGGCGGTAGACCACCGCGGACCTGCGGTGCGCTTTGGAACTCGTTTACAGCCGCCCGGCATTAATCAGGGCACGGATGGGGGTTCGTAGCTTCGGAACCTCATATGATTCGGCGACTTTGGACCTGAACAGCACCTGGACTCTGGAAGGCTGCAGTCAAAAAGAACACTGTGGCCTGGATTGAAGATAAACAATAACTATCTAATCTAGTTTCTGCACGACCTTGGAAAAAGTAGAAGGCTGTTTGCTGGAAACTATTCTCCTGGAGTGAAGCTGAGAGACACTGCTGACCCCCCCCCCCTCCCTCCCCAGAGGTCTCTGGGGGTGCGCTCGGAGGCGCCAAGCTTAACAACTGCTGAACTGTGCTATCTGAGTGTTGCTCACAGACTCTTTTGATCTCCTTGCATGTCGTCAAATCTGCAACAATGTCTTGTCTGGTTGTGCTTATTGCTGATAGAGTTTTTGGGACTTTATCATAGAGTGTCTTAAGGCAATCTTTGATAGATTCTTTTTTTGAATATCACAAATGATACCTATTGTGTTTTTCCTTTTTCCATATCTGTTTGACCTTCATCCGGAGACGGATGAGTGCGGCCGCGCAGAAGAACATGTCATGTGTTTGAAAATGCTGCAGCTTTGCAGACTCTCCCTCTTCTGGACGACTGTGCATACATAATCACGTTGTATTAATTAACTGGTGCAATGTTAATAAATAAATCTCTTATCTCTCTTATCTCTCTCTCTTATAATAATTAACATTTTATTTAAAACAGACAATAAAAAGGATAGTATAATAGTTGTGACATCACGACCAGGTTTGGTACACGTAATGAGAAAATGCATCACCTCATCTAAATAGCTATGCTAAAGCTAAGACAACAACATTAAACACCGCTAGTTTAAAAAAAAAAAAACAGCTTGCGCAAAACTGGTGTTACTGGTTCTGTATTAATTCATATCACCAACGACAAAACTGTTTTTTTTTAAATCAGATAATGAATGCGCTTTTTTCACGCGGAACGTTAGCTTGCTGAGCTAGCTGCTGACAGGGCAGCGTCAACAACAGGCCCGGTCACATGACCAGCTCGCACTCTGTTTATCTCCCGCTGTCTCATCAGATACACGTTTACATGGACTACCGGTAACTTACCTGAATTTTTAACTTTTATGACTTCTGTCCAGCCTGAAGCCATTGTGTTAGAGCGCGCGGTGTCCCCCTCCTTGCCTACTCGGTTTTGCTCCGCTCGGCTCACTCCCAAGTCACGTGACCAGTCCAATTGCAGCCCGTGCGATTAGTGACTCGCGTTTTAACATATCGCGAGATTATCGCAAATGCGATTAATCGTTCAACTCTAGAAAAAAATCACTTTAATGCCACTTTAACTGGAAATTTGACACTTTATCTGTGCTGCTGATTTTGTACCCATAAGCTGCTCTATTCATAACCATCTGCTGTTCAGGTTTCTGTTTAATACACCTTATTTATCTTATTATGCATATCTTGGATACTTAAGGGTCCGGCAAAGCTGAGCGTCCTGCCTATACGCCACTCTACGCGCGCATTCTGTGCGCACGCGTTTGCTGGCACAGCTCTGCTTTCTTTCTCACGTTAAATGCTCGCGTTTTCGCTCCAAATCCTTGTTGTAATGTGAGCAGCTGTGCGCAGAGGGGACAAACTGAGGTCGCAGATTGGTCACTTGCTGACACGCCTACTGAAATGATTGACAGCTCAGTGAGATAACTCAGAGAACTCATCATGAGCAGCCCGCTACAGTGTTCTGCTGCGGTGTTTCTACTTTATATGTTGTAAAAAGTTCTAAGAAATAAAAATAAAAACAGGGAGCGCTTTTCCTGCAGCCCACAGCCCACCAGGAAATATTTAAAACCTCGCGCAGCCAGGTAGGACCTGAATTCATTAATTTCAGTCATCGAGTGAACGGAGGAAGAAGCGATTACTTGACTTTTGGCAAAAAAACAAAAGAAAAGGCCCGATCAGCGATAAAGAAGAGGAATTTAATTCATTTGTGTAACATACAAAACAGTCCGGCGCCGGGGAAGTTTATAGTCAGACACCGCGCAAGCGTGCGCGGTCGTAAAAAAACAGCTTTGCGCGTTCGTGCCCTGAGGGGCTACGCGGGGCTACGCTTTTGCCTCTGCGTACGTACGTCGTACAGAGGCGTACAGGGAGTACGCGCAGCTCTACTGGGGGCTTTATGTACTAGGGCTGTGCGATATGACGATATATATCGTGGGGACGATAGAAACGTGTCTATCGTGCTACTTTCCTTCTATCGTCTCTATCGTGATAAATAAGAATAAAAAAATAACGGTCGCAAAGAAGCTTCATATTGTGGTTTTGCGAGATGACGGCGCTGCTTTATGTTTGACGCACGCGCGGGTTAGCGACACATGCTTTACGTTGTTAAACTCGAGTTCAACAGAGACGCAGCCGGCATGAAGCCGGTGTCACCAGATATCTATGGGTGTCACAACATGGAGAAACAGCTGCGCAGGCAGCCCAAGAAGAAGAACTTTTACCAAAAAGAGGGGAAGCTCACCTTGTTAGCTTCCATTATTTAGCTCCGCTGAAACTCGGAGACAAAATGGGTCCAGAGGACACGAAGTTCAACCGAGTCCGAACTCGGGTCCAGTTAACCAATACAAAACAGACCAGAGACACAACAGAACCGGAATCAAACGCAACATGTTCTCTTTTCTGTTTCTTTGCCTTGTTTACTCCAGATTCCAGTCAGAGCGGATTTCTTCTTCGTGGGTTTTATTAGCAGCCGTTGTTTTACCGCCACCTGCAGGAAAAATTTGGACCAAAGTAGGTCCAAAGTTGGACCAAAGTTTCTACTTTGGTCCAAATTTCCTTGTTCTTTTTGTTCACATTCTTATAATTGTAACTGTATCTGTAGTAAAATAAAATAAAAACTTTGGTCCAAATTTTTCCTGTACACACACACACACATCGTGTTGTATATATACAACACAATGTGTATGTGTGTACAGGAAAAATTTGGTCCAAAGTTTTTTTTTTATATCGTGATATATATCGTTATCGTGATATAAAAAAGTCCATATCGTGATATATGATTTTTTCCATATCGCCCAGCCCTATTATGTACCATTTATTTTTTATTTATACTTTATATATGTTGCTTTTTTGGGGTGTAACTGGACCTTGAGTAGACAATTTCCTTCCACCTCATGTACCACATGTGAAAAAATAAGCAAAAAAATAAAAAGAAACCGTGCATATGACCTGACTGAACATTGTTGGATTTTTACCTGGATTATTGAACATAAACTTTGGATGTCTATGGCTACCTAAGAGGCGTTGATGGGGGAGAGGGTGGGCCCTGGAAGTCATCTTGCAAACTGTTTTTATCCACTATGGGGGACTTAGTTTGTTGGTGGAAGTCCTTTGGATGAAATGTCTCAGCAAAAAAAAAAAAAAAAACTGTCCAGATAACCTGACTGAACATTACCACGTGATGAAAGTGAACCTTGATTTGCTTCTCATTGTTAAGATTTCCCTTTGATGTTGAAGATCAACTTTCTTGGCAGATTTGCTCCAGAATATTTTGTCTGTAACACATAATGGTACTCGTTATAGTGTCATGACGACTGGTCAAAATGTAAACTATTTTTTTCTTTTGTGGCTACTGTATTGTGTTCTTAAAAATCATACCTGCAAACTCAGAAGGGATGAAAAAGGTGACAAACGTTGCGCCAACCCCCCCGGAAAGATTTTTTTTAACATGCTTCAGGTAAAAGTCATTTACTAACCTAATTAAATGAGGACATAAATAGGAAAGATTGTGTCAACCAAAAAATTAACAAACAACAGCAGCAGCAAGCCAAATACAGCAGAACATTTTGCTAACAGTAAAAACTCATTTCTTAAATGTTTTGTCAGAAATTTTTGAATAAAGTAGATGCCATTTCCTGCATTCTGGTGTATTTTAACAAGTTGTTAAACATCTATGTTTACCTACATGTAAACACTTGATTCAATAACTATTTTAGAGACATCTAACAAAATAAAGTCTGGTCCTCTGTGTGGTGTTCATGATAGTAACTGTTATTAACGAGTGTTCTTGAACGTTACACAAGACAGGATGTGACGTGTTTATGCAGCACGAGGCAGACGTTGATCTGACTAATAAAGTGAATGTTTGCCAGCACATGAAGTCCCACGTATTTGTTCTTAAATATAAGAACACGACATGGTGTCAGAAGTGGTGAGTTGCTGAAGAGTCTGTCTGGCGTGGATAAGAAGAGGAAAAACGAGCTACAGCTATTTTTAAGATGTCTGAAGAAAACAAGCAGCCGAGGGCAGGAGTTAGCATAGCGGCTAACACACCCAGCGCCACGTTCAGCATCCAGCCGCCGGAGCCTTTTGATTTTTCGAAGCCACATGAATGGACAAAATGGATCCGTCGCTTCGAGAGGTTCCGCCAGGCCAGTAGCTTGTCGTTGAGTTCTGATGAAAACCAGGTAAACACCTTAATATACTGCATGGGAGACGAAGCGGATGATGTCCTGAGAGGATTAAAGCTAAACGATGCAGACCAGCGCCAGTATGAAAAAGTGAAAGAGGGTTTCCAGAACTTCTTCATACTCAAGAAAAATGTTGTTTATGAACGCGCACGATTTAATATGCGCAAACAAGAGCAAAATGAAACAGTGGATGCATTTGTTACAGCCCTGCATGCATTAGCTGAGCACTGCAATTATGGACCGCTCCACGACGAATTAATAAGAGACAGAATTGTAGTGGGCTTAGCAGACATCAGACTGTCAGAGCGTATGCAAATGGAGAAAAACTTGGACTTGGAGAAAGCTGTAAACATGGCAAGACAATCAGAAGAGGTTAAAAAGCAACAAAGTGCTCTGAGATGTGAAGCCAGTGGAATGCAGACAAATGTCAGCTCTGTGGATAGAGTTGTTAAAAGCAGACAACAGTTTGATCAATCCAAATATAACAAGTTTACAAATAAAAATGCTAAAACACATCCACAGGTCGACAGCAGAAGCACATCAAGTACAAAGTGTTTCAAGTGTGGAGGCTCCCCTCACCCTAAATATGAGTGTCCTGCTAATGATGTAACATGTAATTTCTGTGGGAAGAAAGGACACTATCAGCGTGTGTGCAGATTCAGCAAAAAGGTGCAAAGCATCGAAGAGGATGAAGAGGAGGAAGAGGAGGAAAGTTTCTTCCTTGGAGCTGTGACCACAGAAAATCAAGCATGGGCAGCTGATATAAAGACAAATGAGACAACACTACACTCCTTGTGGAAGGAGGAAGAGGAGGAAAGTTTCTTCCTTGGAGCTATGACCATGGGAAATCAGGCATGGACAGCTGATATAAAGATAAATGAGACAACACTAACATTTAAACTTGACACAGGTGCAGACGTCACAGCCATGGCTCAGAAAGATTGGAACAGACTGTTTCCCAGTGCTGAAAAACCTGCTCTTCTCAAACCGGTGAAACCTCTGTTAGGCCCTGGCCGAACACCACTGGATGTTGCAGGTTACACAAAACTACAGCTTACCTACAGGGACAAGAGTGCAGCAGAAAAGGTCTATGTTGTTAAGAACCTCACCACACCACTGCTTGGACGGCCTGCCATCACAGCTCTTGGTCTTTTGGTGCGTGTGAACGCTATATCAATGGACACTGTAAAAACTGTGTACCCCAGGCTCTGCACTGGACTAGGTGAGGTGCAGCACACACACCACATTAAACTCAAACCTGAGGTGGTCCCATACTCACTCAAAGCCCCTAGGAGAATTCCTCTGCCTTTAGTGGGAAAAGTAAAGGAGGAACTCCCCAAAATGGAGGAGCTGGGTGACATCAGCACAGCCGTCGAGAACCCCAAGAAGAGAAGGAGGGTCAAAAAACGAGCTCAAGCGGGAAACGCAGAGACCGCACAGAAACAAGACGCCAAAACAGGTGCTGACCACGTCGATGAAAACGATGACGACAGCTCCACTGCAGGAGAAACGAACAGAAGACGGGTCGCAACAGAAGAAAAGGTCCAATTCGCTCTGCAGCACGGTTGGAAGAGGGAGATCCGTGTGAAGAAAATGGAGAACCGCATGAAGGGGGAGACCTGGTATTACACTCCTTGTGGAAGGAGGATGAAGCAGTTTCCAGAAGTCATCAAGTACCTGAAGAGACACTCGGACGGCGTGGTCTCCAGAGAACACTTCAGCTTCAGTCCACGCATACCTGTTGGAGACTTCTATGAAGAAAGAGAAACATCAGAGGGCACAAACTGGGTTCTTTTGGTTAATGAGGAAATTCCCTCTATGATCATGGCCATCACTGGGCGGCGCGGTCGACCTCCGAACCCAGACAAAGAAAAACCTCCCACAGTTCGAGGCTTGAAGAGACGGCAGGCTTGCCGCCCTGGTAGACCTCCTGAAATCAAGACGGTCGACCTCCTCAGCAAAGTTGATTCCAAGCTGCTAAAGCGACTCCAAGCCAAGGAAACTCTTACAGAGGAGGACAAGGAGAAACTGGCCAGAATCAAAAAGAAAAAAAAGGCAAGAATGAAGAGAAGGGAGGATTTAAAGATCAAGAAAATGAACGAGGAGGAGAAAAGAGAGAGAGAAAAATAAGTTAGAGTTAAAAGGACTGATAGTTGAAGAAACAGGTTGTATATAAGTTACAGTTATTTCATGTTGTGTTGAAAAATAAGTTAGAGTTAAAAGGACTGATAGTCGAAGAAACAGGTTGTATTAAGTTCCAGTATTTTATGTTGTGTTCCTAGCCTGTAAAAGGAAATGAAAAAAAAAATGAAACAAAATGGTTCCCTATTTGTTAAAAGGGGAGATGTGGTGTTCATGATAGTAACTGTTATTAACGAGTGTTCTTGAACGTTACTCACACAGGATGTGACGTGTTTAGGCAGCACGAGGCTGACGTTGATCTGACTAATAAAGTGAGTGTTTGCCAGCACATGAAGTCCCACGTATTTGTTCTTAAAAATAAGAACACGACAGCTGTTGTCAGGGCTCTGTGTCAGGTCCATGAAGAAAGCTGAAAAACCTCACCGTAGGGTGAAGCTAGGATTGTTCAGATGACAGTTTTAAGATTGCTGGTTCAGTAACCCCACGTTCCTGTTGTTAATGTAGATTTAGCTAAGATGGTAATTAAATATTAAATAAAAATAGGATGGAATTGGCTACACTTTACTTTGAGGAGTGGAGTGAGGATGTCAGTGTGAGTCAATCTAGTACATTCAGCTACATGTTTACATTCTTGGTCTAATTATTTTGACCTTGTGTGTTTTTATGCAGCTCTCAGAAACTAAAGTCTTCACTCCCAGACTGCTCCTCCTGTTAGCACCCTAGGAAGCAACACCTCCATTGGCCGACTGCCAGGTTTGGGAGCACCTGTACCTCCACCATCCTCCTCCAGCTGGGACATGAAGGCTTCTGAATTTAACACCACCTCTCTGTCGTCACAGTTCAGCCGTAAGTTCAAAGTTAGAATGTTGTTCATCGACTTCAGCTCGGCATTTAACACCATCATCCCCCAACAGCTCATCCTTAAACTGGACAGTCTGGGGCTGAACACCTCAATGTGTAACTGGCTGCTAGACTTCCTGACCGGGAGACCACAGACAGTGCGGGTCGGGAGTAACACATCTAGCACCATCACATTGAACACAGGGGCCCCACAAGGATGTGTGCTGAGCCCCCTTCTATTCACCCTGCTAACACACGACTGCACACCATCGTACAGCTCCAACCACTTCATCAAGTTTGCGGACGACACAACAGTGGTAGGTCTCATCAGCAACAACGATGAGACGGACTACAGGAACGAGGTGAGCCGCCTGGCCTTGTGGTGCGGACACAACAATCTCACTCTCAACGTGGAGAAGACAAAGGAGATTGTTGTGGACTTCAGGAAGAGGGATGCCCAACATCCCCCTCTGACCATCAACAGCACCGCAGTGGAGAGAGTAGACAGCACCAAGTTCCTGGGAGTGCACGTCTCAAAGGACCTGTCCTGGAGCAGGAACACTGCAGCACTGGCAAAGAAGGCTCACCAGCGTCTCTACTTTCTCCGCAAGCTGAAAAGGGCTGGAGCTTCAACCCCCATCATGAGCACCTTCTACAGAGGTGCCATAGAAAGTGTCCTGACCAGCTGCATCACTGTGTGGTTTGGTGCATGTACTGCATCCTGCCGCAAGAGCCTCCAGCGCATTGTGAGAGCAGCTGAGAAGATCGTGGGCACCTCCTTGCCCTCACTGCAGGACTTACACAGCAAACGCCTCACTCGGAAAGCCCACCGCATGGCAGGTGATCCCACACACCCACTACACAGCTGCTTCAGACTGCTGCCATCAGGGAGGAGACTGAGGAGTCTCCAGGCTCGAACCAGCAGACTGAGAGACAGCTCTGTTCATCAGGCAGTCAGAATGCTAAACACTCTGCCTGCTCTGCCCCCCCTCCCATTTGAACTGCCTTAACACTAAAACTTTCTCACACATTATCACTCAACACAAAGTTTTTAACACTAGACTCTGTGTCATCAAACGGGTTTTCACTAAACTCTCGGTCATGTGCTCATACAGTTTGCACTACTTCTCATACTTGCACTAATGTCTGTATTACATCACTGCCTATAATCATAATACTGTTTACATTCTCTGTTTACATTTATTAATACTGTTTACTTTTATTACTACTGCTTACATGTAATTACTACTGTTTACATTTATTTACACTACTCTAATATCTACACCACTGCTGGTACATATACAGTGTGCTCTGAACGGTCTTATTTAGGGATGCCCAATGTGCCTTACTGCATATGCCACTTTTTGCCTCTATAACAACATCAACTACTACCTCATACATATACTGTGTACATTGACTCATACGCTGCTTTGCCACTTTGCAAATGTCAATGCTAGAAACCTTTAGTTTATTTTAGTTATACTTTTTATACTCTTTTTTTATACTAGTATGCAAAAACTCAGGACAATATTATGTTCATTAAATGTTTAATGTTTTAGTTTTAGAGTTGGTGTAAATTTTCATACTCTTATACCACTATGCAAAAAACTCAGGACAGTGTTAGTTTTACTATTTTATGCTTATGTCTATTATTATATGTTTCAGTGTTTCAATGTTTAGATGTTTACTGTTGCACCGAGGGACTGAGAGAAACGCAATTTCGGTCCTGTGTATGTCCTGTACAGTACATATTGCAGATCTGACAATAAAGTTGACTTTGACTTTTGACTTTG